>JABXWE010038533.1:0-18336 GCA_014611495.1 Limonius californicus
TTTTTAGAGGCACAACATAAAATATTTCGTACCTGATAAGTTACCATTTACAATACCAAAGGGATAATCAGAATTAATTAGGCACATTTAATTGAGGAATTACTGTATGAAGCAACATACAGCGTATGTGACTAAAATGCTACTTTATTGCTCAACAAATTTATGTTATAAATATAAATAAATTTCTTTTAGGGATTATTTAACATAATCTTTATATATTAAGGGTTGTTGGAATCTTTAGAGGCCCAACAGGCCTTAAAAGTAATATATTTCGTACCTAAGCTATTGGTAATCTCATTTACACTACTACCAAAAAGATAATTAGAACTAATTTGGCACATTTAATTAAGGCATTACTGTATGAAGCAACGTACAGTGGATGTGACTAAACTTCTAATTTCTGCCTCTGCAAATTTATGTTCTACGTAGAAATAATAATATTCTATAGATTTTTGAAAAATCTTGTCTATTAAGAATGGACCATAAAAATGGGAAATTTCGTAACTAATAAGCTATTGTTAATCCCATTTACAACAGCAAATAGGAAGATTATAATTAATTAAACAGTTTAATTGAATAATTACTGTATGAAACAACATATAGCATATATGACTAAAATGCTACTTTCTTACTCCACAAATGTACGTATATTATAATTAAGATAAATATATGATACTGATTATTTAATAGAACTTGTCTAATTAAGAGTCGTTCTGGTTTTGGAGGCACAGCAGCCCTAAAAATAATATACTTTGTACCTGATAAGCTATTGGTAATCCTATTTACACTACCAAAAACTTAATCAGAGGTAATTTAGCACATTTAATTAAGGAATTACTGTATGAGGCAACATACAGCGTATGTGACTAAAATGCTACTTTATTGCTCAACAAGTTTATTTTATATTTATAAATAAAAATATTTTACGGATTATTTAATATAACGTTTATACTAAGGGCCGTGTGAATTTTAGAGGCCCAACAGGCTTTAAAAGTGATATATTGCGTACCCGATAAGCTATTGGTAAAAGGAATAATTAGAATTAATTTGGCACATTTAATTGAGGTATTACTGTATGGAGCAACATACAGCGTATGTGACTAAAATGTTAATTTCTGCCTCTACAAATTTATGTTAGACGTAAAAATACAAATATTTAACGGATTTTTGAATAAATCTATTCTATTATAAGCCAAACGCAAAATTAATCTATTTCGTAACGATAAGTTATTGGTAATACCATTTACAACAGCAAACAGAGAGATTATAACTAATTAAACAGCTTAATTGAGTAATTACTGTATGAAACAACATACAGCATTATGTGACTAAAATGCTGCTTTCTTACTCAACAAATGTATGTTATAATTAAGACAAAAATACGGATTATTTTATAAAAGTTATCTAATTAAGGCTCGTTTTAATTTTTAGAGGCACAGCAGGTCTAAAAATAATATATTTCCTTCCTGATAAGCTATTGGTAATCCCATTTACACCACAAAGGGATAATTAGAATTAATTTGGCACATTTAATTGAGGAATTGCTGTATGAAGCAACATACAGCGTATGTGACTAAAATGCTAATTTCTTCCTCTACTAATTTATGTTATACGTAAAAATACAAATACTCTAAGGATTGTTGAATAAATCTAGTCTATTAAGAGCGAACCGCAAAAATAATCTAGTTCGTAACTGGTAAGCTATCGGTAATCCCATTTACAACAGCAAACAGAAAGATTATAATTAATTAAAAAGCTTAATTGAATAATTAAAGTATGAAACAACATACAGCATATGTGACTAAAAAGCTACTTTTCTGCTCAACAAATGTAGTTATATTTAAGATATATATACGATACGGATTGTTTAATAAATCTTGTCTATTAAGGGCGGAGCGCACAAATAGCATATTTCGTAACTGATAAGTTATTGTTACTCCCACTTATACCATGTAATATATAATTACAAATAATTTAACAGAATTTATTGAGTAATTGCTGTATGGAACAACATACAACATTTATGACTAAAATGCTAGCTCCTCTCTCGGCAAATGTATGTAATAGATAAAAGAAAAATATGATAATTGTATACCCTGCAATTAAATTTATTTAGTAATTTTAATTGGTAGCAGTACAATACACTGAATTATTGCAACCATAAGCAATTAGTTTCCAACTTCAGTTAATTGTAACTAAACAAACCGGTCTTAGGTCAATAAAATAAAGTCATTTTCTTTGATCTGAAAAGTAAATGAGACTGTAATTTTGTCTTGAAGTTTCTTAGTTTCCTAATAAATGTAATGCAACAAGTTTCGAAGTTTACCGTCTTCCATCTTTGAATTCTCGTATTTGAGATCCCTATCCAATTAATTGAGTAACGTTACATTCTCAATTAAACGTAATAATTAGGACTAGCAAATTATCGTAAAGTATATTTTACCAAACCTAATCATTTGTGCGCTGGAGCATTAGTTAAACAGCAGTAAATATTGAATTATTAATAACTTTAACAGGATTTATTTATAACTACCCCTGTATTGCCTTTGACAATAACGTGTTAGCACGATATAATACGTAGCAAACCACTAAACGCAATGAAAACTATATAATTTATCAATAATTTTATATTTAATTACTAATTATTAAGTAATTAATTAAGAACAATTACCACATAATAAAACGAATAGAATTGAATTAATATAATTGATATTATTTAGAATATACTTAATTTAAATTACGTAATATTTTTCAATAAATATCAGTCTAATTACAATGTTAACTTCTACTTGGACCTGTCTCCTTATTTGATTTTCTGGTTACAGTTTTGTAGCCTAAATGTTTGTTTAATAGACAGAATTCCAGAATGCAGATTTTCTGAGTAAATAATAATTTTTCAGAAGGCAGGTTCTTAAAGTCAGTCTGGCATTTTATTCTGTAATTGTCAATTAAGTAAGAGAGAGTTTCAAAAGAAATTATAATAACTTCTGAATAAGTGTAAGGAATAATTAGCAGGTACTATACACTTACGTTGTTTAAATGTAATCCATAATAACATAATTTGAAAGCCCGTAAAGAACTATTTAGTTAGTTTAGAAATGTTCATTCAAATTGCAGTTAACCATTTTCAATATTTCTGAATTTAAAAGCATTATTCCATGATTTTAACTTTGCGTAATTCCTCTGTTGGTGGAATTAATTATGTTTCCAATTGATTAATTATTAATACTATTTGATATTTAAATGTAGCCTTGACGCCAACCTGGTAATCAACAATTACATGGATACGCAACAGTATATTCTTTACCTGACAGTCCTGGGTCTTAGGACCGTCTATGTAAGTGCTGCAAAGAGAATTGCAGCCAATGTAAAAGACAATGCGTATAGTATAAAATAAAATATATTTGCTATGGAGTCTTGGATTTATTCTAATATTAAGAAAATTAGATAAAACGTTGGGTTTGTCTGGGTAATATTCTGAAAAGGTGGTAGTTTGTTTTAATGTGAAATAATTTCACTATGTAAATTCCCCATATATCATAAACGTAGGTTAATTTTAGTGTATTTTTGCAATACCTTCGGAAATTTTTTATCAAAAGTTTTTTTGATTTTTTGCCTTATTTCAATTTTGGCTGTATACCAGTTCCAAAACTCCGGCAGAAAATACATAGATGTTGGTATATCTTCTCACATAATCCCTCTTTGGAAATTATTATATCAGTCTAAAATCATCATAGAATCTAAACTGATGATTTCAATTAATTAAGGCTCTTTAGTAAAAACGGCATGGGTAATAATTTCAATCTGTTTAAATTACTAATAATATTGTATTAATATTAAGAGGAAAGCTTCCAACAGATCGAAATCGATTACTGCGACAAACCAGTCTACGGACTGAAGAATTAATGAAGCTCAACTAAGTGAAGCAAGAAACAATTATCAGTGACAGTCTCAATCGTTTGAGTTTATTTCAGGCCAGACCAACTAAAACAAAAATGTCTTTATCACTGGTTTCGACGTAGGATTACCATTTTCCACTTCTAAACAAAGCAAAACCAGCCTACCGATCGGTTCATAATATCGAAAAGTTGTTAACTAATAGTCAGCAGTACGATATAACTAATAGGCAAACCATTTAATTTAATTGGATTGTAGAGCTAAATTACTCAAAGTTACATGTAAATATAGTTCTCACTTTTCGTAGTCATTAGCTTTCATGGTGGTATTTTTACTGTAGGTATTATAAGTTATAACAGTATTTTGTCTATTTTGATCTTCTATTTCGGTTTGCCCTGTCACGCACTCAGAAATCCTTTTAACACTGTTATTATTAACAATTCTCTGGAAATTTCCTAAAAATTAAATTTTACTAAAAATTCCTAAATACTTACTTAAGCATTACCTTTTAAGTTGCTTCTATATCGTTTCTTTACTATTTTAGGGATGCAGCTAGTCTCTTTTTAGTGGTATTTTGTTTATTTTTGCCTTTTCATTACGGTAAACCCTGTCATTTTGAGATGGTATTTTAACTCAATATCCTTTTCAAAGTATCAGCTTTAAAATTGTTTTTTGACGATAATTTCGTCATCTTAATATTCTTCTTCTTCTTCTTCTTCTTCTTCTTCTTCTTAGTGCGCTGTGACCTAACGGAGGTTAGCTAACAGTATGGCAATTTTCACTTTTAACAATGTTCTTAAAAATGTACATTAATTAAACATTCATAAATATTTTCCTAATCATTAGCTTCCTAAGTAGATTTATGGAGGTTTCTTCGCCGTTTTCTTGTACATTGAATTGTTCGTCTCTTTTTAGTGGAATTTTGACTATTTTGGCTTTTTAATTGCGATTTGCCCTTACATATTGAGATGATATTTTAACTCAATACCCTTCCTTTGAAGGACAGCTGTGTATCAACCTTCACAGAGGACCAGCAGAAGGACATTAGGCAGTAACAGGACCAAGTCCTACTTTAAGATGAAGAAGAAGAAGACCCTTCTTTTAGGTATCAGTGTTGAAACGTACCTTTGATGATGATTTTACGATCTTAAGATTCTTAAAGTGCGATCTCCTAACGCCGGTTAGCTAACATTATGGTAAGTTTCACTTTTAACACTGCTCTTCTCAACAGATCTCTAGCAACCACTTAAAAATTAATATAAATTCAATATTCATAAATATTTTCCTTATCATTAGGTTTTTAGATACCACTTGATGGTTTCTCTGATGTTTTCTTGTTCATGGTGTTGTTGTTCTTTCTTTAGTGAGGTTTTGTCTTCTTTGGTCTTTTTATTGCCATTTGGTAATGGTATTTTAACTTAATATCCTTATTTAAGTATCAGCTTTAAAATTTTCCGTTAATGATGATATAACAATATTATTATTTTCCTTCTTCTTCTCCTAGTGCGGTCTCCTAACGCCGGTTAGCTAAAATTATGGTAAGTTTCACTTTTAACACTGCTCTTCTCAACAAGTCTCTAGAAACCCCTTAACAATTAAAATTATTTCAGGATTCATAGGTAAATATTTTCGAAATCATTAGCTTTTTAGATGCCTTTATGGTGGGTTCTTCTTGTTCATGGTGTAGTTGGTTTCTGTTAGTGGTGTTTGTCTATTTTGGTCTTCCTATTCCCATTTTGATATGGTATTCTGACTTAATATTTTTTTAAGCATCAGCTTTAAAATTTTCCGATCTTCATATTCTTCTTCTTTTTTGAATGCTGTCTCCTAACGGAGGTTAGCTATCATTACAATTTTTACCTTTACCACTGCTCTTCTCAACAGATCTCTAGAAACTTCTTAAAAATTATAATTAATTGCATATTCTTAATGTTTTCGTAATCATTTGCTTCTTAGATGCCTCTATAGTGGTTTCTTCTTCTTCATGGCGATGTTGTTCTCTTTTAGTGGTGTTTGACTATTTTGGACTTTCTATTGCCATTTTGATATGGTGTTTTGACTTAAAATCCTTTTTTAAGTAGCAGCTTTAAAATATTCCAATAATGATAACTTAACGGTTTTCATATTCTTCTTCTTCTTTGAGTGCTGTCTCCTAACGGAGATTAGCTAATATTGCGACAATGTTTACTTTTAACACTACTCTTCTCAACATATATCTAGAAACTTCTTAAAAAATATAATTAATTTAATATTCATAAATATTTTCCTAATCTTTAGGTTTTTAGATACCACTATGGTAGCTTCTCTGATGTTTTCTTGTTCATGGTGTTGTTGTTCTCTCTTTAGTGGTGTTTTATCTTTTTTTGGCTTTTTATTTTAAAACCGATAAAATGGAGAGGAAAAGACTAAAGTATGGACATCTAAACCGCATGGAAGAAATTAGATGGCCTCAAAAAATTTGAAAATGGTTCTCTGCCCCAAAAACAAGAGAGTTCGACCCCGAAAATCCGGAAGGCAACCAGTGCAAGAGGCAATGTCAAGTGGGCAGTTCGCTCAGGAAGAGAAAACAAGAAAGAAAACTTTGGCTTATTTGGATGCGGGCAACGACGAATATCTAACAAACCTGCTACATATACAGGGTGTCCCAAAACTCCTGGGACATAGAGCTACCACGTATTCTAGAGGTCAAAAGAAGTCGATTGGACCCACCTTTGTCATATACCAAAATGTACCGTTTGCCCGTGAAAGGAGTTCAAAGTTTACTTAAAAAATCACATTTTTGTATGCTGTTCAGAAACGTGTCAACCAATTTTAATGAAATTTGGTACCTGGGCACATCAAGGGAAGCCACTACTTTCAGTAACGAAAGAAACCCAAAGATAATTGGAGAAGGGTTAAAACCACCCACACTCCCTGATAAATTTGTTCAGAATTTTTTTAAGGATGATGATACGATTCTATGTTTTTTTTTAAGGTGAAGACCTATTCATTAGCTTCATTTTTTGACTGTAGTAAAAACTCCGTAATTCGTATAGTTTCGAAGAAAAAAAATGTTTACTCAAACACTGATAACCGATATTATTATTGCAGGTTTAATTGTATTACAAAATTTAGATGGCCGTAGACACAAAAATAAAACTTTTTTACAACAAATGTTCAATTTGACCTCCACCTTCATTGGTGCAGAGGTCAACACGACTTAAAAAATTGAAAAGCGCCCTTCTTAAAACATCGTCGTTTTCTCGTAGTGCGTTTACACCATTTTAAATTCTGTCCCACAGTTGTTCAGCATTATTCATTGTACTTCGTATACTTTTGTTTTTAACGCTCCCCATATGAAGAAGTCACAAGGATTTAAATCTGGAGACCGCGGTGGCCATTGAATGGGTGCTTCCTGTCCCCTACCGATCCATCTACCAGCAAATTGTTCATTTAGATATCCTCTTACGGCACGTGCAAATTGAGGTGGTGCACCCTGGTGCATGAAAAACATGTTTTGACGCAAATTAAGGGGCAAGTCTTGTAATAACTCTGGCAAAGTTTCTTGGAGAAAAAAAAGGTAACTAGCGCCATCCAGACGATCAGGCAATCGGAACTGTCCAACCAAAAACTTGTCCATAATTCCGACCCAGACATTAATTTTAACTTCTCGTTGATAATGTCTAGCTTTAACAGCATGTGGATTTTCATCTGCATAAATATGTTCATTGTGTAGGTTTGTCATGCCACGACGCGTAAAACAAGACTCATCAGTAAACAAGATATTAGTGTGGAATCCATCGTCACTACTCTGCGCTCCCGAATAATTTCTGCAAAATTTGAACGTGATTCGTGGTCAAGTGGCAATAATTCTTGAACTGGCTGGATGTGAAAAGGACGGAATCCCAGTTTCACGTTGCAATATTCTGGTACTGATCTCAGGATTGTTATCAATCCTTTGAAGAACTGCTTCTTCCACAATAGGTATTCGGGCTTGTCGAGGTCTTCCAGTGTTAAATCTGGCTGCCTGCAAACTTCCTGATTCTCGAAGACGACATTCGATACGAGCAAAAGTTTTGTGATTTGGAATTCTTCGATTTGGATATCTCTCTTGATACACGCGGACACTCTCGCGACAGTTACCTTGACAGTATCCAAGAACTGATAACATGTCGGTCTGCTCATTGAAAGGGAAATCCATATTTGATAGCGGCAAAAATAACAGCAGCAACAACAACAACAATTAAAGCAGCAACGATGGTTACAATAACAAAAAAGAATACAAAAGCAACAAACACTGAACAATTATTGAAAAGTTTACCGTCAACAATCAACTGAGATGATTATGAATTTGTTTCCTATCAAAATTATCACCTTTGTTTTATTTTTGTGTCTACGGCCAACTAAATTTTGTAATACAATTAAACCTGCAATAATAATATCGGTTATCAGTGTTTGGGTAAACATTTTTTTTCTTCGAAACTATACGAATTACGGAGTTTTTACAAGTGTCAAAAAATGAAGCTAATGAATAAGTCTTCACCTTAAAAAAAAACCTAGAATCGTATCATCATCCTTAAAAAAATTCTGAATAAATTTATCAGGGGGTGGGGGTGGTTTTAACCCTTCTCCAATTTTCTTTGGGTGTCTTTCCTTACTGAAAGTAGTGGCTTCCTTTGAAATGCCCAGGTAGCAAATTTCTAGAATACGTGGTAGCTCTATGTCCCAGAAGTTTTGGCACACCCTGTATATATATTGAAATGGTATTTTAACAAAATATCCTTTTTTAAGTATCAGCTATAAAATTTTCGGTTAATGATAATATAACAATCTTATTATTATTCTTCTTCTTCTCTTTATAGTGCAGTCTCCTAACGCCGGTTAGCTAATATTATGGCAATTTTCACTTTTATCACTGCTCTTCTCTACAGATCTCTAGGCACATCTTAAAAATTAAAATTCAATCAATATTCATCAATAATTTCCGTGCCGTTAGGGTGGTTTCTTGTTCGTGGTGGTGTTTGCCTTGAGAAGTATTTTGATTATTGTGGTCTTTCTATTGCGCTTTGATCTACCATTTTGAGATGGTATTTTGACTCAAAATCCTGTCTTTGCGATCAGTTTAAAATTTCCTTGCAAACATTATTTAAAAACCTCAATATTATTCTTCTTCTTTTTACAATACTATCTTCTAACTGGGATTACTTAATATTATGGCAATTTTCACTTCTAGCTATGCTATTCTAAACAGACCTGTAGAAGCCTATTAAAAATTCAAATTAATTCAATATTCATGGATATTTTACAAGATCAACTTATAGCAGGGATTTTGGTATAATAAAACACCACTTTTATCGTATTAATTATTTATCCACTAATTATACGTTTCTCGAAAATAAAAATTCTTTAACTGTTATAGAAGCATTAGATATTTATTTAACCAAACTTGCGTAAGAAAACGTGACGTAAGAAAAATAGCAAACGGTAAATATGTCTTTTGATATAACACGAGTGATCTCGGTATAAATATTGTCCTTTAAGTTATTCAGCATCATGCACTTCATTTTTCACGTAAATATTTCGCTTATCTCGGAGGATGTCAGAAACATCGTCAGTCATATGCGCTTGAAGTCACACATGATAGCGCAGTATTGTCATCAGTTACCTGTATCAAGGCTTTGTGGCGAGCTTCCCTGACAAACTGATTAATTCTTCCTTCTCTGCAATGTACACATATTGTGTATGTAAGTGCGCCGCGGATTTATCTTCTAAAGATAAAATTCAAACGTAAATTATAATAAAACCCATTGCACCGGAACAAATGTAATATCGAAGTTCGTTGCGCCAAGTAGGTTATACGAAATTTGATCCAGCGACTGATCTGATTTATTCACTATTTTGCGAGAGACTGAAGTTAGTTACAATTTAGGAGAATCAGTTTCAGCGTCAAGCTCATAGTCGAACCTGCCAATAAATTTCACGCTTCAAGAATTCGTTCAGTTTCTGCAGTTATTTGCTGCTGCTACTGCGATCGTGCTCAACTGCGTGTGGTTCACAATATCCTTATATCGTCGCGTGTTCGATTTAAATTCAAAAATAGGGAAATTTGGTGGCTTTCCCTCATGCAACCTGCACCAATTTTCTTTTATACCCAACTGTAATTTTCCAACCTATAGTTAAAGTTTAGAAAAATTGTTTCTTAACAAGCGAAATTGCTCCGTTTCAACGATTTCTTCTACTTCTTTCATTAAATATTCAAGTCGATCGTTTTACTCAACCACATATTTATTACCGAAAACTAGATAGCTCAATTTTATGTACAACCTCTTCGAAACATAAATTATCCAAACAAGCAGATAACACAACTAAAATACAAGTAAATTAATAGTAGTAATTAAACCTACAAAAGTGCACAATATCTCCCCTCTGTTTATATCTATTAATCTCTATTTCTGTCTTATCTTTCGTGATTATATTGAGATATTAACCCAAAAACTCAAAATTTTAATTTGATACTTAAAATGCGAATAGGTACTTCTCTTCAAATTGGAAATTTACACTTTAACTTTGCGATTATGGGTCTCAAACCAAGGTTGCAAATTTAATCTCAAGATTACATCTTCAAATTCAATTGTTTAAGTATCGACTAAAAACTCATAACTTAAACCTTGTGCTTTTAACCTTAAGATTTTGACTTTTGATTACGCAAATAAAGTATCATCTTTAGAAGCTATTTAAAACTCGAGATTGGAACAGCAAAATGTCAACTTTAAACTTAAATTCGCTGCAAATGTCAAGTTTAAATTAGATATTTCAGTTTAGAGCTTTCAACTTAAAACGCTACATGTCGACTTCAAGCTAGGTATATCGCCCACAATTACCACCCAACTCGAAATTTTCTTTTTAATTCCTTAATTTGATGTTTTTAATTAGATTTAAGTCAACGTTTCGACAATATTTCAAACTTTCGATTTCCAATTCAAGAGCTTCACGTAAAATGTTGCTTCTCAATTTAAAATACGACAGTTGACTTTAAGCTTGAGATATCTTAAACTTAAACTACATGCAAATAACCTTAAAATTTCGACTTTCAAATGTCGCAAACAGAGTATCATCTTAAGAAATCCGTTTGAAATTGGAGGTTTAAATGTCAACACATTTAAATTCTACTTAATTACGAAATCGACTCCAAGTTTAAATTATATATTTAATTAAGTTTAAAGCCGGAGCCGTAACTTAAAACGCAAATGTGCATTTTTAACTTACAAGCCAGGATGACAGATGCACATTAACCTAAAATTGAGATATCGAGTTTACACTAAATATTTCGACATTAGTTCCAAATTTCCATTTCCACTATAACAGTTCCGCTTAAAACGCTAGATCGGAACTTAAAATAAGAGATATAGACTCCAAGTTAGAGATGTCGGCACTCAACTGTAAATTTGAGATTTTGACTTTTAAGTTCTCGACTTAAATTGGAGACATAAACTTAAACAATATACTTTGAATTCTAGATTTCAACTTTCCTGACTATATATTAATTAATTTAAAATGTTGGAAGTCGACGTTAAATTTCTAGAGAACGCTGACTTCAAAATTCAGATTTTGCTCATAATATTCGTGTTGATATCTTTATACTAGAATTTTAACTTGAAACCCAACATTTGGACCCAAATGTCGAGATTTCAGGTTTAAGCTTGAAGTTTTGAATTCAGGCCAATTAACATTTCAAAACTAAGGGAATCGATTTTATACTTGCGATATCTTCCCAAAATGCTAACTTTCGACATAATATGTATACCATCTACCTCAGAAGGTCGACTTCCCACTCAAAATTTTAATTACAAACTTAATTATACGACTTCAAACGTTTGCGATATCGACTTAAAAAGTAAGCTATTAAGTCGTAAGGTCTTTCCGTGATTTTAGCTTCCAGCTCGACAACTTAACGAGATTACGATATTAACTCTAAATTTCGGTTTTAAACCTGATCGACTACACACTTAAATTGTAAGTTTTCAACTTAAGAAACGTCATACCTGTTTCGCACATTTCAACTGCCAGCTCAAAATTTGTACTTTAAACTTGAGATATCGACTTAAAATGTAAGCAGTCTTAAAATAGTAGTCTATACATCTCAAGGTAGAACATTAAGTTTTATATCTTAACTTTGAACTTGAGACTACATCAACTCTAAATCTCTATTTTAAGATTGACCTTTTGCACTTTTGAGACTTCAATTTCTTTTCAAGAATGTTGGAATTTGATCTTTTAATGACCTCCACTTCGAATTTAATCTGGTGATATCGATTTAACCTACAACTTGTTTACTTAAATGTCGTGATACCTACCATATTTGCTAAATTTCCATTTGAAATATGAAATCTTTAAACTGGGAATTGGTACTGTAAGCTCGCGATTGTGAATTTTAATTCGAGACGTCAATTATTAAGAGTCGAACTTTAATCTTGAAAACACATCGAGATTTCAAATTGCAACCGCCGGCATCGTCTCACAATTGATAGAATCGGAATGAACTTTAAAGTCGATATATTTTCCGTTTTAACTTGAGACCATCATTTCAATAATTGTGAGTGAAACTTTAATCTTTTTCTTTAATCTTTAATCAAAAGATATCGAGATTTCGATTATAAACTAGGAGTATCGCCTTAAAATGCGTATAATATATTTAAACTTTAAAGTTGAAATTTTGGATTTTAGCTCGAGATATCTATTTTAAATGCAGAACGCCGAAATTTTAAAATATATATTAACGATATCGAACTTAAAACTTGATTCTCACTTGTAAGTTGCATATTTCATCTGTAAACGCCTGGTACGACACGTTTTCCGTTAAAAAATTATCTAAAACGTTACTCTCCTGCATTCAAGAAAAATATACGAATAAACATTTAATACTGACTTCAGTCGACGGTTTTCTGTCAAAGATCTTTCAAAATACTTAATAAATAGAGAACTACGAGTGGTCTAGTTATCACTGCATTGGAGTTTTTGTTCGATATCTAATATGCATGTTTCAGCTAAAGTTCTTTCCACATTAAAACATTTACAATTAATTTATTTATATTTAAATAACAAAACATAATTTTGCACAGATTCCAAAGTTAGGTTACAAGTAAACAGTTGTAAAATGTGTTTTTAACATTATTTTAGGGTATATCGGATTGCAGTTTCTATTTTTTATGTATTATGTGTACCTATGTGTAGAAAACCGTCTATAGGGTGCTATACTGCTGTTCTACACTTTTTTATTTAAATTAACTATGAATATTTTAGATATGAAACCAAAGCTCTAGTGCAGTGACAGGTAGACACACTTCAGGCACTCTATGCAAGGACCTCGGTGGGGCAGTGCGAATATGTGCTGTCAGTCGAGGTCACAGTGAAAAGAAAAAGCGGCTGATCGCCAGCGTGGTCGAACCTCGGCTGCGACGACCGCATTTCACTTAGTTAAGATTAGGGTGCATGCTGGCACTCTATGCAACAGTATTTCTTAAATGGTATCACTTGTATACCTATAACTAATCTAGGTTTGTTAAGGGATTTAAATGAAGATTTGTATCAGGTGTGAAGGGCTTTAAGAAATTTAAACTAAAATCGCTTTTTACACTAATGACAAGTTCAGGAAAAAAATATTGTGTTATAAAATAATAAATAACTGTCGCAGTTGAACTGTACCTTGATAACTGTCAAACAAGATCGAACAGTACTTCCTATGCTTGATTAAACGTTGAACGTAATTACACAAAATGGGCGCGTGTGCAAAGAGAGAACTACTACTGCTACTTCTCGGTGGTCTAGTGGTTAGCGCATTTGCCTTTGGATCCAAGGGACTGGGGGTCGAATCCAGCCGAGGCGATGTGATTTTTCTAGCGTGGAAAATCTGAAAGTTATTTACATTCTGTCGGATAAGAAGTAAAGCCATTGATTTCGTGCCAATGCAATGTGTGACATGTTAAAAATCACTACTGGAGTTGAAACTACTCCAAATAGGCAAAATTCGTAGTTATGGTGTACAATGGTCCAAATATGGCTTGAGTACAATTGCTACTACTACTACTACTGCTACTACTACTACAACTGCAACAACAATTACTACTACTACAACTACGACAACAACAACTACTACCTACTACAATTAACACTACTACTACTACAACTACAACAGCAACAACACATGTCTGTTTTATTTAAATAGTGACTGAATTTGTTAGTCAGATAGCTGAACAGGTTTTCAACATTTCAAATTCAGTTGAATTACTGGAAAGCTAATTTCCTTCTGCGCGTTTCAATGCTTGAACGGTTTCCGTAAAATGGGCGAGATATTTCGACTATTCGAACATGTTTTTTTTTAATGTAATGCATTAAAACAATTTTTGAGCGGGTGTCTGTAACTGGAAGCATGGTCTCAGTATTTTTAAAGTGTTTAATATTTCTGTTGTCGGTTTTCGTAAGGAATGCTAACACAAAAATGGCCCGTGTGCAAAGAGGGAACAACTACAACAACTACTGCTACTTCTCGGTGGTCTAGTGGTTAGCACATTTGCCTTTGGATA
Source organism: Limonius californicus (assembly GCA_014611495.1). NCBI lineage: Eukaryota > Metazoa > Arthropoda > Insecta > Coleoptera > Elateridae > Limonius > Limonius californicus. Next base: position 14,457 of record JABXWE010038533.1, read on the forward strand.
CAAGGAACGGGGAGTCGAATCCGGCCGAGGTTGATGTGATTTTTCTAGCGGGGAAAATCTGAAAGTTATTTATATTCTGTTGGATAAGAAGCAAAGCCATAGATTTCGTGCCACTGCAATGTGTGACACGTTAAAAATCACTACTGGAGTTGGAACTACTCCAGATATGCAAAATTCGTAGTTAGGGTGTACAATGCTCCAAATATAGCTTGAGTACATCTGCTACTGCTACTACTACTACTACTACTACTACAACTGCAACAACAATTACTACTACTACAACTACGACAACAACAACTACTACTACAATTAATACTACTACTACTACTACTACTACTACTATTACTACTACTACTACTACTATTACTACTACTACAACTACAACAACAACACATGTCTGTTTTATTTAAATAGTTACTGAATTTGTTAGTCAGATAGCTGAACAGGTTTTCAACGTTTCAAATTCAGTTGAATTACTGGAAAGCTAATTTCCTTCTGCGCTTTTTAATGCTTGAACAGTTTCCGTATGTTTTAAAATGAGCGAAATATTTCGAGTATTGAAACATGTTTTTTTAATGTAATGCATTATAACAATTTTTGAGCGGGTCTCTGTAACTGGAAGCATTGTTTCAGTATTTATAAAGTGTTTAATATTCCTCTTGTCGGCTTTCGTAAGGAATGCTAATGAGGGAGGAAATTCGGAAATATTTCGGAGTACTTGAAGTGGTTATGTTTAATTAATGTGTTTGTTTCAGAACGCCTTGAAGTGATAATGAGGGAAAGAAAACCGCCCCGAAAGGTAAGAGTTAACCCTCATCTACGGCCGTAACCGACACCGCACGCCACGCTAGAATACTTTAACATAATTTAGTCAATCTCATAACATAATGCTATCATCAGTGTTCCACTTTAAGCAGTTTTCTCGTCTTTTATAAATACCGCGACTCCCTGCACAGTTCCTCGCACCACGGTGTAAGTCTCTAATCGCCTGAATACATTTTTAAAGACGACTTCTCGTACCTACTTGAATTATTAAGGGATAGACTGGAATTAAAAATAAAGTATCTGATGGAAATTTACGACTTTTTTATTACATAAATTTTTTAATGTGGCATGCTTGAAACAGCGCTTAACAAATTCTCGACATAATTGAGGTTTCCGCGGAAGTTTGGAAAACACTCCATGAAAGATTCATCAACTTTTGTATTACGCGACTTGTCTCGATACATAAATTAACAATCGTAAATCATTTTAAACACATGCCTCCATGTTGCCTGTGGATACTACACCCTTTTTTATTTTGCCTTTACTTGCGAACTAAACGAACGTTTTAATTATTTATAGGAAGATCAAGTTTTTAATTTTCATAAAACGAATGCTTAATTATTTACTTATGCTAACCGCATTTGAGGCAACTTTTTGCATAACACCAAACATGCCATATGTAGTAAAACATGCATTTCTTGATACATATAAGTAATTTATTTATAAACTTCTCCTTAAATGAAAAGGCTAATAGCAAACAACCTTATTAATATTTACCTCTTATTATTGGGAGTCCATATTACGAAAAAGGTTAAAGTATTTTAGTCTTTCCAAGCATCCTTATATTACTATCCTTAACATATCTTTTCAATTTCTATAATTACACCACGACGTGCATGTAAAGGTATCCAAATTTGATAAACCTTGAATTGAAGCAAAATTAAATCTTGAGAGAAGATTTGACGTGTAATATTTGATATCCGTGTGGCAGAGCTAATATGATTTTAATATTTCACATATCTAATCTGAAATGCACGGAAAAATTGTAATAAATTTTATTCACTGGCAATAATTCAAAAGGGATGAATACGTCTGGCAAGATGCGATGACAGCGCAGAATATATCATCTATCGAGATAGAATCCTTTAGAAGAAGTAATATTATATAAGTTCGCGTATATGGCGCGAGAACGAGGCCAGCGGCTCGACGGGCCAAACTGCAACCGAAAATTGCTTCTCGCCTACTTGATTACTTGGAAATCGCATTTCGATCCTCATATGTCGAAGAGGCATAAAAAATTGTTCTTGAATATTTTTGGCGCTGCTGCAATATTACGGAAATCAATCAAACGTGAAAAATTTAAATAAAATGGGTTCGTTTCGAGTTTTCTAATTATTACTAAACTAATAACAATAGAAATATTAAACCCCTATTTTTGTTAATTCTGCTCAAATTTACTCAGAAGAAGCAAGTTATGGTAAATTCATCAGTTTATGTTTCACAATATTTCAAACTACCTCAACCAATCAAAAACTTGTTCATCAATATATCGGTTGAGAAATTAAAAAGATTATTCATTTACTCATAGATAGTATTTACTTAGTTTATCCTGTTTTTCGTAAATGAGGTTGAAAACAAAGTTGACACAACTCTCTTTGTATACGTGCCCGCCAACATATGCGTTGTTGCCAGATTGAAAATTTTCCTGGTATTCATGAAATTTTATTACTTCTAAAATTTATTTGCTGAAATTATGATGGCTAATTTAATTAAACACTGCTGAAAGTTATTTGCTAGAATTATACAGAGAATAAAGGAAAATCAACGTAAGTTCATTCCTCACAAGGGACCCGGCCGCTATAAGGGGTCAGTCGGGTTTCGAACTGGAACCTAAAGCCCCTCTTCAACCAGTAATGGGAATGCAAGGATAGGAAAGACCAGGCAAATAGGATAATGGAATTTCGTAAACGATACTGTACCAGCATGTACTTGTATGATCAGGAAAACTACGAAACCCTGAGTCAGGACAGTCAAAACCTCCCGAATGGAAGGTAAACGCTCTACCACTGAGCCACTTTCCTCGGTTTATATAGAGAAGAACCTACAAATGATTGATATAAAAATAATCAATTGATAAATGAATATCTTGAATTAATCGAAGTATAATTTCAGGACTAGGAAAATTTTTAAAGAAAATCAATCATGTGTAGTAATTACATTTTTTGCTATAAAATATAGATGAGATTATTTGAAATTAATCAAGCCTTCAGCTAATTTCTGGAGTAAGAAAAACTTTTAAGATAATTGATTAGGTAGGAATATAATTTATTTACAAAGCAATGTTCAAATCAATATTTAAAATTAATCTACACATATTTGACGGACCAGAACAATTAGTACAAATAATCAATTAGGTGTAATAATATATTCTATTTACTAATTGATATTGAAATGAATCCTTCAAATTAATAAGGGGTCAGATTATTTTCAGGAAGAAGAAAATTCTACATATAATCATTTACGCGTAGTAATACATTTAATTGCTATAAGATGTTCAAATGGCTGTTTAAAATTAATATAAATATATTTTTAGGAATCGGAAAATTTGAAAAAATTATAAATTATTGTGTTATATTATTTTTTGTTTGGTAAGTAAAGGTGAAACAAATGTTTGAAATTAATTAAGTCTCAAGTTAGTGCCAGGAGCTGGGAAATTTTAACGAGAATTAATTAGCTGTAGTAATATATTTTAATAGCTAAAAGATGTTCAAATGGATGTATGAAAATAATCACAGAATATTTTCAGGACCAGAAAAAAATTATAAAAATGAACAATTATTAAGGATTCTAATATCTATTTTTGTCAATGTGATCTTAAAGTGGACGTTTGAAATTAATTAAGTCTGAAGATAATTCCAGATAATTAATTATGTAGGTATAGTAACATATTGTGTCGCCTAAAAGATTTAAATGGAAATTAATTAAGTCTTCGCCTAATTTCAGGAGTAAGAAAAATTTTAATGATTATTAGGTAAATTTGTAAAAACTAGAAATTAACAATTTGTTTGCTATTGATTGCTTTCGGTAGCCGAAAATACTATTAAATTAATTAGTT
>JABXWE010038534.1:0-21640 GCA_014611495.1 Limonius californicus
AAAATGCGCAAATAACTGATTATCGATTTTAGAAAAGAACTTGCCTTAATTGTTTACTATGAAGTTCTCAGTACCTAATCAAGAGATAAGTTGTTGACATAGTCATTAAATTCAAATATTTAAGAGTAACTTTTGGAAACTATGCCACAAATGTGGCTAAACTTCAAGAAATATTTATTTTCTTGGATGATGCAAAACTTTTTCACACTACTGTAGGCTTCTTCTGCACAATACACAAGTTTTTTGTTGCTGCGTTGTTCCATTAAACCAAACCTTTTCGAACGATTTGGTTGTCATGTTACCTTACTTGAGCGTCTAAGTACGTAATAGTGGTATATAAAGTTTATTTATTCGTGTTGAACCAATGATAGTCTTCCCATATCTACCAAGAGATCCAAAAAAAGCTGATCCTCAGCGGGCTGTGGAATGAAAAGTCACGTCTTTACTAGACTAAAGGAATGTTTATGATGTCAGATAAAATAGTTATCTTTTTTTTGATACGAATCTGACAGATTGTTAAAATGATTTTTAATACATTTCAAAGAGCATTCATTATTGAATCTTACTTTCGGAACGGCTTTCAAGTTGACGGAGAATGGACCCATTCGATTCCTTCTTGTTTTGTGGAATTCCGAGAGAGTATCCCAATGAAATTATTACATACCGAAAATTTTATGCTTTGTTTAAGAATTTAGTCAGCAATTTTCGAGAAACTGGAAGTGTTGGAAGGAAAGAAGGGTCTGGTAGGCCAAAGAAGATAGTACCTGCTTTAATTGAAACTGTAAGACAATAAATTGACGAGGCTCCAAAAACACCAATTACACATTTATGCCAGCAAGTTGATGATTTAAGTTACGGTACATGCCACAATTTCCCAATTCGGCTTGCAACCGTGGGATCTTAATGCTAAAAACCTTCTCTGGAATTTCTGTCGTTCGGATTCGACGTTAAACTGTAGGTCCCCCGTGTTTCTACCTTAGCGCTGAGGAGAAACACGTGGTAGAGAAGAGGCCGATGCCCAGCAGTGGGATGGAAAGGCTGTTGATGACTGATGACATGCCACAGAATATTTAGACAAGCTTTGCATCTGCATCCTTACCGATTTATTTCTGTTCAGGAGCTTTTAGAACAGGATTCTAAAAAAAGAGTTCAGTTTTGTCGTTGGTTTTTGGATAATCTCAATGATGAGCAGTTAAATTTAACCCTTTTTTACCGACGAAGCCTGGCTTTATCTTAATGGGTATGTTAATTCACAGAATATGCGGATTTGGAGTAGCGAGAATCCACACGATACAATTAAAGCCCCCCTTCATCCACAGAAAATAGGAGTCTGGGTTGGAATGAGTCTTCGTAGGTTAGTTGTGCCAATATTTTTCGAAGGCACGCTAACTGCAGCAAGGTACAGGAACGAATTATTGCAACCTTTTTTAAATGAACTTCACGAAGATGAGCTGCGGGATGGTTTTCTGCAACAGGATGGCGCAACAGCTCATGCAGCTGCAGATATAATTAATTTTTTACGTGAATATTTTGATGACCGAATCATTAGTAGGAATACTGCAACACCCTGGCCCCCTCGCTCTTGTGATATTACTGTTTTGGACTTTTTTCTATGGCCCTATTTGAAAAACACCATTTTTAAAACTTCAGTTAATGATTTAAACGAACTGAAACTTAGAATTGAAGAAAACTGTCAACAAATTAACAACTCGCCTCAATTATTACAAAAGTTTTTGAAGGTATGAGAAGACGAGTTCAGAAATGTTTGGAGGAAGAAGGCAGACATTTTCAACATTTGTTATGATCATTACATTAGTTCAGGTTTATTCATTTCTTTTACTGTTGCTCAATAAAAGATTTCTGCTCCTAAAAATGACGTTTCATTATTATTTAATTCCAGCTAACACAACCTAACCTGAAATTGACATACATTATAAACATTCCTTTAGTCTAGACAAGACGTGACATTTCATTCCACAGCCCGCTGGGATCAGCTTTTTTTGGATCTCTTGACACTAAACGTGAAATTAGACAAGCAATAATACAACTGAATTCCGGCAAATTGCCAGGGCCAGATAACATACTAGCCGAAGTCTTTAAAGCCTGTCCACTAATAATAACAGATATTCTACATCCAATCATATTAGAAGCCTGGAACTCCGAAAAGATTCCAGATAGCTGCAAAGAAGGACTTATTATAAAACTCCCAAAGAAAGGGGACCAAACTGATTGTCAAAACTGGGGGGGAATTACACGACTTAATACCATTAATAAAGTAATGACACAAATCATACTATCGAGAATAAAAGGTTATGTAGAGCCTAAGCTAAGAAAGGAACAAGCTGGCTTCAGGCCCCACCGATCAAATGTCGAACAAGTAAACACTCTACGCTTAATAATAGAGCAATCCCAGGAATGGAGATCACAACTCTACTTGCTTTTCATCAACTTTGAAAGAGCTTTCGATAGCTTAAACCAGGCGTCGATCTGGAAAACCCTTGCTGAAATGGGAGTACCAATAAAGATAATTAATCTAATTAAAGAACTGTATAGCGGTGCCACCTGTCGAGTAACTCACAAAGGAAGTCAGTGAACCAATACCCGTTAAGTCCGGAGTAAAACAAGGGTGTATCCTCTCTCCTATTTTATTTAACCTAGTCCTAGAGTCAGTTATGACAAAAACAAACAACACCCAAAGATGTATAGTATGGGACCTGCAACAAAAGCTAGAAGACCTAGATTACGCCCGTTGACATCTGTTTACGGTCACACACTTTCAACGACATGAGCAACAAGCTAAAACAGCTGGAAGAAGAAGCAGCCAAAGTGGGATTAAAAATAAACATTGGGAAAACCAAGGAAATGCGCATCAACAACCAATGTAACAGACTTCACTGTCAAAACCAACCAATTGAAGTGGTCGAAAGCTTCACATATCTTGGCTGTGTTATAACCAAAGACGGAGGATCATCTGCAGATGTGCAAAGCAGAATCCAGAAAGCAAGAGGAGCGTTCGGTACACTTAACAAGATATGGAACTCGTCACAATACTCCGTCAACACTAAACTCCGCTTGTTTGATATAAATGTCAAATCTGTATATGGATGTGAGACCTGGAAAGTCTCAAAAGAAATTAAACGCCGAATACAAGCAACATAGATCTATGGACAAGGACAAAAGAAGAAAATGTGGAAACTCAAATCAAACGCCGTAAATGGAAGTGGATAGGTCACACTCTACGAACTCCTAGCCATCAACAGGAACCAGATCGAAACGTTTTGTGGAGGCGCTATGCTCCCACGAGGAGTGAAAGGAACTTTACGGAATTTGTGTATTTTTTTAAATTATCTTTCTTTCTCTCTTTCTTTCTTTATCAATTCCTCTTTTACCTTATGGTGTTGAGGTTGCCATTCAAAAACCAAAATAATAACAATAATATTGATATGAACGTCTATAAAGTGGATGAGACAGTACACATTATTAAACGGCTTTATAACGGTAGCGCGGTAAGTGCAACTCGAGATTTATTTGCAGTAACGTTCGAAAATCGATCAATCCCATGTACTAATACAATACACCGAATATTGAGGAACTTTGAGTATCACGGGTGTCTCTTTCCAGCCAACCATAAAAGAACGTTACACCCGAGAAATGTTAATCACGAAATGCAAGAAGAATATGTGCTGCCGTAGAAGTAGATCCACGCCAGCCTTCCAGAAATATTGCTCAAGATCCTGGTGTCTATCATAGTGCTGTATTGAAAGTTTTAAGAAAAAATGGATATCGTTCCTATAAACTATCGAAAACCCAACAAATTTACCCAAATGACCAAATTAAACGATTGGAATTGTGTGAGAACATAATGGCAAAATCGAACAATGACATGAATTTCCTGAGCAAAATTATTTTCACCACGTTTCCAATAAATGGTCGATACAATTCATCAGTCTGTCGTGTCTGGTCGCGAAATAATCGTCACAAGCATTACAATTATCGCTCTCAATACCTAAATGGTCCAAAATATCTTAATAAATCGTTGCTGCGTTGAGTCACGTTCCAGGGATCAGACTGGATGAAATTTGGCTTCAACAAGATGGTTGCCCTGCACACAATACGTTAGCCGTACGGGAATACTTAGCAAATACATTTCCTAATCGTGTAATTGGAACCGTAAACACAATTCCTTGGCCGCCTAGATCTCCGGACTTGTCACTTCAAGATTTTTTGGTGCGGCTTTACACTAAGTCGAAAATTTATGAATTTGAAGAAGACAAAGCCACTGTACTGGACGAACTGCCAATTAAAATTCAGGATGCATTTGCAACTATTACCCCACAAATGCTTGCTAATGTAAGAACCGATTTTACGATCGCCTTGGGCTACTGCTTGATAGAGGAGGGCAATTTATTCGAACATTTATTGTAAATAATATTTTGCTTCAGTTAAGTTCTTGGAAGTGCTAATATTGATTATTTAGTTGACGTTAACTTAAAAATGTTGTTTCCTTAGTCGATTAATAATTTATTTTATTTTAAACGCGTATACCAAGACTTAATATGCAATGTTTTCGTTACTTCATTATTAATTTTTGGAAAGCTGTTGTAGTAGGTATTCCTAATGCAAAATGAAAAATACTTTCATGCTTGCATGCTGTTAAATTAAATTATATCCACGATAAATCTGATTTTAATTCTAGCGTCTTGAATACGTTAAATTTTGAAGCACAAAGTCATTTACTGATTTGTTTAGATATTAAAACGAACTCATATCTAGAGTCTTCGGATATGCACACAATCATGATTTCGTTGCTAATAAAAATATCCTACATTTATGAAGGTGCATCGCGTGAACGTTAAATTGTTTTCGCTTGTGCTATATTCGCACTTAAAACCGCCAATCGGTATACATAGAGTAGATTGAAATTTCATGATTGGAAAAGTCTATAGTCTTCACATTCAATGAGTCTGAGCTCCTCTTAGGTTAATTCACCCCCCTCCTGCACTGAGAGAAATAGTTCGAATGAAGTGGTCAACATTCTCCTGCAGTGTGGTGTTCTAAGCAATCGAAAATTCATTATGAGGTTCTGTAGATCCATCGTGAGAACAGGCAATTGGTCTAACTTTCTGCTTGTAATATCTCATATCTCGATGGGTGAAAGGTTAGTCGACCTTGTTGGCCATAGACGATTGACATCAGCTTCATCGAAGAACTATATGGTGACAACAGGTCTGGGGTAGGGGAGGAGTGCCATGATTGGGACACTTTTTTTATTTAACTTCCCAAAATTTCATGTTTGAAGTTCAATCAATAATTTTTATATGGCATGCCTCTTGAAAAGAATAGAACACAGTAACATTGTCAAAAAACTTTATTTTCTATTATGAACAGAATTAGAACCATTTAACAAAAAAGTGCATTTTGTCCCATTCAATACACACGGTGTATTGAATGGGACGACTACAAAATTATATAGAAATTAGATAGTTATAAATAAATAACGAAACAAAACTTAATTATTATTATCTCTGCATGTTTTTCGATTATATTTTCCGCAATTTCCGTAGAGAATTCTCCCAAATTTTGCTTCATATTTTTTAAAGTCTAAGTCAGATCAATATTCCTTGTGTTCTTAGTGTTTCAGTATTCTTAAGGGGCTGTTTCAGGTTTTTCAATATTTTATCTTTTTCTACATCTGAAGTATCTTCCTTAGGTGGATACATAAACTGGTTTGAATTTCCAACTCGTCTTAGGAATTTAACTTGAAACTCGTCATTTTCCAATTTTTTTTAATGCATCCAATATAGGGCAACTTATTTTTTTTTGTTGAACAGTTTACTAAAATAAAATCCTTTTCTTCTAAAATTAAGAACTCTTCATTACTATTATTGGATGTTAAGTCTTCTTGTTCGTCAACATCCATATCTTTATCAAGAATGTCATTATCATATTCCTCCAATAATTCGATGTCTGCAACATCGGATTCACTACTAGTGCTTTCTATCCTTCTTGCGACTTTTTTCGATATCCGTAAACTTTCTTTTCATAATTTTTTGTGGTTTTCTTCATACAGTTTATTCATTTCCGGCGTATCCGTAAGTATTCTAGTAGTTTCTCTCTTTCTTCCTTTCGGCAGACCTTTATTCTTGCGCTATGGTGCTTTCAAATAAGGCATTACCGAGACTGGCGTTAGAGTTGCAATGCTGTTTATTGGTGGTTGTGATGATACTGGTTCACAGCTGCTTGTTGATGGTTCTGGGGTGCAGTCAGGTTCGATGTTAGTAGTTGTAGGTATATCGTGGTTCGTCACATAGGAGCTTAAGAAATCTGAATCTTTGAATATATGTCGATCAAGGGGTTGTATTCCGGAGGACAAGAAGCCCGAAATAATATTTTTTGTGTTAACGCGCTTAAATACGCTTTATTAGCAATCGATGACATCTGATAAATATCGAGCGTCTTCCCAGGATTGGTCAACATCCATCATTTTGGGCACTTTTGAAATATATTTTGAACGGTCCATACACTGAAATGTCTAGGGGTTGTAATCTGTGGCTGGTATGTGGGGGAAATATCAGAAATAGGCCGACGTTAAATAAAACAAACAAAGAAAGGAAGAAAGAAATATCAACAAAACCACATTATTCATTTTTGCATGGTTGACAACGTCAATACTGACGTGAGATTCATGATTGTCAAGCAATAATAAGACTGGGGCGTCTGGTGTAGGATTTGCAAATTTTACAAAATGTTTGAAAGCCAATGCAAAACTACTTTAAGTCATCCAACCGGATTTATTGGTAAGTCCTAAACTGCCTGCTGGTGCTCCATGAAGGATAAACTCCTTAAAATGTACTCTTGGAAAGATGTGGCCTGACCTACTTGTTTCAGACCCCTCTGCGAAAATACTTTTGGTGGATCTTTGACCATGACGAGCCCCGTTTCGTCGCAATTGTAGGTATATGTTTTCTGAGCTAAAACAGTATTTTTCCATCACCTGCTGCAGATTGTCAAAAAATTTGTTAACTGTAGTTGGATTAAATGCAGTGGCACAACTCAGCTGGTCTTTTCCAGCTTACGGAGAGACGGGGAATTCCTATGGCTTTGCTTAAAACTTTTAAGCCAGTCCAACCCTGCCTTAGCGTCAGTGTCCCATTTAGCAGGATAAAGAATTTGCAAAGCTTGTGCATATTTATACGCAAGTTGTCGGAGACCTGTGTGCCCCAACTGGTAACACATTTTTGATGCAGTTATAAGATATTCTAGTAATGAGTGTTCTTGCTGGATCTATTTCCAATATTGGGTTGATGTTTAAAATTGTTCAAATCAACAAGTTGTAGTGCATTCTTAACTGCTCTATGCAAAGCTGATTTTGAAATGTTGTATTTTGCACTTCCTCTGCGAATTGACATCTTGTTTTAATTACCTACGTCTTTTATCGCTGCTTTCATAGTAGCAGGTTCTACTCTTGAAATTTTCTTGCCTTTAGGAGCCATATTTAATCTAAAAAGATCATTGAAAATAAGAAATCGGGGTATCATAAAATAGTGCAATGAATGGGACATGTCCCATTCAACACCTGAAAATTTGTCCCATTCAGTACTCACAACATCGTTTGAAAAAAAAATAAGATTTAAAATATATACATTCACATTACAACTTTAGGACTCACCAGAATGTTTTGTAGTCACTTGGGCTGAACTTGCACACAATTTCAAATACCTGATATTAAATACTCTGAAACACAACAGTTTTAAAGAATAGCTCGGTACTTTACTTGAATCGCTGTCGAAGGTGAATTCAGTTTGTGTCGAAGACGATGCAATTGAAAGTACACAAACATTTATTGTTGTGAACAATACATGTAGTGCCATCTACCTTTAATAGTAAAAAAAGAAAATTCAAAAACCCCGTAAAGATATCTGCAATGTCCCATTCAATACTTGTCCCACTCATGGCACTTCTCCCCTACGGCATTATCATGCTGGAAAATAGTGATTTCCAGTCCCTGGAGACAGGGCAATGTAACAGTTTCCAAGAATGTATTCCTGGGCATTCATGTTTGCTTCCAGAAATACTGTAGGAGACCTACTTGCACATACTCAAACCATAAGTCCTAGGGTAAACACTGTTTCGCTCTCCATACAATAGTGAACTTTCACGCCTTCCTCCACGTCTTCGAAGGTCCCTTCAATGTCCATAAATGACCCACAAAGAAACCAGAATTTGCAACTAAACACAATCCGATTCGATTCCCAATCCTATTTAGACACTTTCCTGGCACCACTGCAGCTTTACTTCTGTATTATTTTATTATGAAGCTTTCACAGGCCTTAGAGGCCCATCGCTTTTGGTGTGAGACAAGGCTAAGCTACTTCTGTATACTCTGGTTCAATTGCAAGATGAGGCACGGTCGGTAGGATTGAAAGTCAAAAAATTTTTTTCAGGGGTAAATTGATTTAACAGAGAGTGTATCCTGTAGCAGTCCATTTATTGGCAATCGACTTGATGGTATTGAACCGGTCACTAAGAGCATGTATTCTTAGGAAGCGTTCTTCGCGGTCATTAGATCTGCGGTGCCTCTTCGACGTTGTTATCTAAGCTCTTCTGTCCAGGATTGTTAATATCGCATTAAGGTGGATGCGTTTCTGGCAATCCTTTTAGCAATTTCCCGTAGAGCCATTCTAGTTTCTCGCATCTCTATTGTTCGTACCATCGCAAAGGTAAAGTTGGAATTCGCTTCTACGTACAGGAGGCATTGCAAAATAATATTTTAGATGAAATAACAGCAATACGATTGACACTAAACTTAAACCTTGAAACGTCAATTTCGACTCGTCCGGTACGGATCGTGGCGCTCACGTGTGTGACCAGATAAAGTTTTTCGAAAAGAAATATCTGTAAGTCCGAATTTAAAATTTATATAAATCTCTATTACTTTACCCTACCTAGAATCAGTTAATCCTCAACTATAATAAGCACACTATCCTTTCAATCTCTGAGTACAGAGATTTACATTCACCACTAACCTCGTGAGCTCTGACTACAGAGATTTCAATATGTCGTCCAACACACAAACTGAAATAACCACAACCCAATCCACAAACGTGTCTACTGAGCAAGCAAACTTTGCCAATGCTGCAAAACTAGCCAAAACAGATATATTCCTGAATAAAAATCAAGCAGTCCTCATGAACGCCGTTGACGGGATAAAAATCAAAGATTATGTAATTACTATTGGAAATACTATAGGGCGAAAAAATATATTATTTGCATCAAGAATCTCAAATAATCGTATTTGTATCTACCTAAGAACTAAGGAAATCGTACAAAATATTATTACAAATCACCAAAATGTAGAAATAGAAAACCACAAAATTACAATCAGACGTCTAAGCACCCGGGCTAAAAGATTAGTTCTATCAAATGTCTGCCCCAGTATCCCTCACAATATGATTGAAGATGAACTGAGAAAAAAAGGACTAAAATTAATGTCGTCTATTAGTTTCTTGAGAGCAGGTATGCAAAAATCTGAATACTCCCACATATTAAGCTTCCGTCGACAAGTATACATTTCTCAAGAAGATAATAATCAAATACCTGAATCGATTGTCATAAATTTTGAAGAAAACAGTTACAGAATATTCTTATCACAAGAGGGCATCACCTGCCTTCTTGTGTAAGCAAGCAGGACATACTACAAATCAATGTCCAAAAAATAACAATAATAAGCCAACCGAACCTATACCGCTACAAACTGGGTTTAAAAGACCACCATCGCCATCTACGGCAACCGAATCAATTTATCTAGATCGGCTGTCATTATCAAACTTTGAAAGTAATGAAAATATCACGCAAGAGTCACAAGCCATACCAAAAACCACCGAAACGCATTAAAAAACCTAGAGCTGAAAATCCAATCAGTGAATTGCCAATTCAGGAGTTATTAGAGCCAGCAAAGACCTTTATCGAAACGCATCCAACTATTATTTTAAATTACGAACAATTCATGGATTTCTTGGAAAATGTTCATGGCAGCAGCGAACAATTAAAAATATCTCAACAATATACGCACAACACCGACCAATTATTAGACATGCTTACGCAAACTTATCCCTACTTGCAACACAGATTAATCAAAAACCGGATTACAAGAATAAAAACTCAAATACTGAAACAAAGAAATAAAAGTAACAGCCCATATTCAAGTCAAGAATCTCTGTCAGAGTACTAATAAATGTCTATCCTTCAGTGGAATTGTAATGGATTTGCATCTCACTTAGCTGAAATACAAAACATAATCACCCATACAGACGCCGATTACATATGTCTCCAAGAAACACATTTACAACAACACAAAAACTCGAAATTAAAAGGATACACTTCGTTCAGAAAAGACGGAACCGATCACAGAATTGCCAGTGGTGGCGTTGCCATATTTGCCAAAAATAAACAGCACGTACAAGTAATAAAATTACAAACAACTTTAGAAGCAACTGCAATCTCAATAATTATCCCCAAAAAGTTAACAATATGCTCGGTTTACCTTCCACCAAATGAAGATATCAATAAAGAAGAAATCTCAAACCTTATCAAAGAACTTCCACAACCATATATTATCAGCGGTGACTTTAATGGTCATAACCCATTATGGGGTAGCACAAAATCAAGCAAAAGAGGACCGATAATTGAAGATATTATAGATGATGAAATGATTCTCCTCAATGATGGATCAAACACATATTTCTGCACTAGAACAGGCAATTTCTCCAACATTGATATTACGATCTGCTCTCCAAGAATCGCACCTGAACTCTCTTGGAATAACGTGCCATATCTCCACGGGAGTGATCATTTCCCTATTCATATCACTTTCCCTAACCTATCAATACATCCGCACAATATTTCTATGCAAAACTACCCAAAGTGGAACCTTAGAAACCCTAACTGGGATTTATTTACAACATTAATTATAACTGAAATAACAAGCAATTTAAATAACATAGATGAAATTGTAGAAGAGTTTACCAAGTCTATAACTACAGCAGCCGACCAATCGTTTAGACCATTAAAAAATCAGGATAATAAAAGGAGAGTACCTTGGTGGAATGCAGATTGTCAGAACGCAATAAAGGAAAACGAAAAAGCACTATATGCTTATAGACGAAATATGAATCAAGAATTATCCATCTTAAAAAAATGAGAGCTATTGCACGACGAACTGTACTACACAGCAAACAAAAATGATGGTACATCTTTGTCTCATCAATAAACCCCGATACTCTCCTTAGTAACGCTGGAATAAAATTCAAAAATTAAAAGGCTCTAAAACACAGCAACAAACTTCCTGTCTAATTAGTGATTCTTTGGTCATCACCCAACCAAAAGATATAGCCAACATCTTAGGAAATACTTTTCAGTATAATTCAAGCAACGAAAACTACGACACAGAATTCATCACACGAAAGGAAGAAATGGAAAAACAACAGATTGAAGTAAACGCCAACGATCACAACCCAGTTAATGATCCTTTCTCTTTTGCTGAACTCATCCACATAATAACAACGATGAAAACAAAAAGCAGCCCAGGACCTGATGGCATTACCTACGCTATGATTAAACACCTACCTCATAAATCACTCCAAGATCTTCTTCAAATATACAATTATATTTGGAATAACAGAGTCTACCTAAGCCAGTGGAAAAAGTCATTCGTAGTCCCCATACTTAACACAGGCAAGGCGAAAACTGATTGAAAAGCTATCGACCTGACCTGAAAAATTTGACAGAAAATGGTTAATCACAGACTGCTTTGGTTTTTAGAATCAAAGGGAGGGCAACAACAGACCAAATAATTAGCCTGGCAATAGAAATTGAAACAGCATTCAGATATAAACAACATCTTGTGGCTGTCTCTCTAGACATTGAAAAGGCTCATGACACTACATGGAAACATAACATACTTTTGTCCATGAAAGAGTTTGGACTGGAGGAAAAATTCTTCATTTTACACAAAATTTTCTAAGTAACAGAGAATTCACGGTTAAGACAAACAACTACATATCCGACCTAAAACTACAGGAAAATGGCGTACCTCAAGGAGAAATATAAAGTGTAACTCTATTTCTGATTGCCATAAATAAAATAACACAAGAACTCCCAAAACAAAGAAATCTTCAACGCGCTATTAACAAATTAGAACTATGAAGTAAAACCACTGGGTTCCAGTTTTCCAGCACTAAAACCAAAGCCATGCATTTTTGCAAACTTAGAAAACCTCATGATGACCCAAGCATTAACATAAACAACGTATATGTATATTGAGTTTGTAAATGAAATTTTTGGGAGTTACCTTTGAGAAAAATCTGACCTGTACCGCCCATATTCAAAATATCAAAACCGAATGCAATCATCGCATCAACCTACTTAAATCTTTAGCACATCATTCATGGGGATGCCACAGAACATCTTTACTGAACATATATAAAGCCCTCATCCGATTGAAACTGGATTATGGATGCATTGCGTATAATAGCGCCAAAACTTACAAGCTAAATTTGCTTAAGTAATACAATACAACATACAGCAATAAGGATAGCAACTGGAGCTTTTCGAACGAATCCTGTACCAAGCTTACTCTGCGAATCAGGGGAACCACACTTACACTACAGACGATCGCTGTTAACCCTATCATATATAGTTAAATTGGCCTCCCGATCCCGACCAGATATTCCTGTGTATAACAACATATTCCACACTACACATAACAAATTGTTACTAAAAAACGAAACTCCGCTGCAACACAAAATCTTAGACATAATGCAAACCCTACAAATCTCGTTACTAAATATTCCAAAACATACCCACTATCCGACTCCACCGTGGAAACAAAAAGCCCCTGAATATACCTTGCACCTTTCTCTATTTAATAAAAGTGACACACCACCGGATTTGTTTCGAACTAGTTTTAAAGAAATCCAACACAAACTTCAGCAACACAGTTTTATCTATACGGATGGGTCAAAAACTGGAAGCGCTACAGGAGCTGCCTTTATAACAGAGGAACAGAGCATGAAATTCCATCTACCCAGTGCAATAAGTAACTTCTCTGATGAAGCGTACAGCATTTTAAAGGCAACCCAATATGTACAAACAACGGACCTGAATCAAAAACAGTTTGCCATTTGTACTGATTCTCTCAGTGTCATCCAGTCCATCCAGGATGTCTATACATCAAATCCTATTATCAAAAAACTACAACATGAAATCCATGAAACGCTGACTACAAACAAAAATATTTCACTTGTATGGATTCCATCGCACACAGGAATAACCGGAAATGAAAAGGCAGATACAGCAGCTAAGGAAATCGCAACACTACCTGAAATCAACATACCTATTCCACCTTCGGATTTTAAAAACTACGTTAAATATAGAATCAAAGTAAAATGGAAGGGCGAATGGACGACCACTGCAAGTAAACTAAGGACGATAAAAGAAGAAATATTCGAATGGCCGTGTCACAAAGATAGAAGAAACCAAATAGTCATAACTAGGTTACGAATTGGCCACACACTGATAACACATAAACACCTATTAGAGAAAACAAACCCCAATATTTGTATCACATGTAACATATCTATCACGGTCCAACATATTATAACAGAATGTAACCAATACGTATTTCAAAGGCAAAAACATCATATCCCAAATCCACTAAAGGAAGCTCTCTCAAATAATCTCACTCATACGAAAAATGTAATTAACTTCCTTAAAGAAATCAACATGTATCAATTAATGTAATTTTATAAAGATTACCAAAACAATTAGTATGTAACATACATTGTAAAGATTGTAGTTAATGTACCGGAGTACTAGTGACCATAGATGTTGAAGTGCTCCAAAAATAAAACATAACAAAAAAAAACTTGAACCTTTAAGAACAACGGCCATAGCAAAAAGTGATCTTTATTTTTAAAAGCTCTCCAGATACACTACATTCCTTTTCCAATCACCATGGAATTTTAATCATGTAACACTCTGTATATTCCGACATTAAAATGTTAACTGAGTGTTGTTTTTTTCAGTGTTATGCAGTACAGTTTATACAAACTAAAGTTTACAAAATCAACATTGCTCGGGACCTTTTCAATTAGACAGTCCTTAGACCTTATATTATTGTTGTATGTTTGGTTTCTTTTTGTGGTATAAGATTAGAAGATTATGCGTTGTTTGTGAAATTTTTGAAGACGGCCGTAAATAAATTGTATTAGTTCCTTACGAACAAATAGTTTTAGCCAAAGAAAAATACTCGTCACTTCACACACATAGCCTCGAGTTGATTAAAAAGGAGGGCATTGAAAAATCACAAAATCTTGGGACCGCCACTGTTAGCGATACGTACAATGCAACTACGCATGACCAAGGTTCAAATAAAAAACTGGTGGTTGTATGTCAGCCTCTTACACAAATGAAACATCAAACGCGGTTGGTTTAATGTCAACTTCTTCTAGAAGACACAAGCATCGAGATCCATCACAAATTCTAAAATATGATTTCCTTTTTAAATATATTTTATCAGAAGATTTCCGAATGAAGAACTAGTCCAGAGAGTCTGCAGTATATTTTCCATCAACTTGCAAAACCTATTGTTATACACGCAAGCTTTTCAGTGACAATGAATTATTTAATAAATTTCAAATGGGGTTTGCTGACTGAAAAATGTAACTTTAAGGATAACAATCCATTAACAATCAGAAGATCATCTTAGCGCTGGCTCATGTATAGTACAATGCCATGAAGTTTGCAGAATTGCTGCAGAACTGCAGAAGAAGTAAAAATCATATACATGTTGGGTTGATGTTCTAAAAAGAATTGTTGCTGTAATAAATTGTCTTGTTGAACGTAGTTTAGCTTTTCGTGGCAAATATCCTAACAATAGAAATGATCTTGGTTGCATCGATTTTCTGCCTGAATTTGTTCTATTTCTAAAGGAGCATATTCGAAGATATGGAAATCTAAGAAAAGACAATGTTTCTTACCTTGCTGCTGGTATATGCGAGGAATATTCAGTAACATATTGGGTTCTCTAGTTACAAGCCATGTAATATCTGAAATCAGAAATAATATGGACTCAATAGTGCCTCCCTACAAATATTATTCATATTTATCAGTTGACATTTATAATTCGCTATGTACACAAACATGGAAATTTTCGTGAGTGATTTATTCAAATTTTCCAACTGAACAGCTTACTTATTCGATATTGTACGAACTTTTCTCGAACTTCATGCTATTAATATTGCAAACTGAAGGTCACAATTTGATATATTTAAGACTTACGCTATCCAACTGTAAGGAATGTGTGCAACGTAAACGATTTTTTTTAAGAATCGTGGAGGCAACTCCAAGATTCCCATCCCACCCAGCTTACCCCGGCTCAGCACATTTCGTGCTATTCACGGGTCTAACATGCCCCATTCTTGAAAAACCCCATGCGCCAGACACTACAAACGCTCTGGGAAAGTGCAGTGTTCAGGATTAGAACCTGAGCGACCTTGATAGAGTAGCTCCGAAGCCAAGCGCTGCGACCACTACTCTACCGCGGTCCCTGCAAAACGAATAAGATCTAGCTTTGTAGACGGAGTTTCCAAGTTTAAGTTTGACTGCCAGTGACAAATTAAGGGTCCAATCATTGTCTCTTATAATCGACAGACATATAACTCATATGACAAAAAAACGCGAAGCTTACAAAATTCTACGCGAAATATTTAATTTCCTAGTAGATCTATCGATGACTAGAGGTGAAGTCGTTCATAAAGGCTCGGTTACACGGTAGCAGTAACTCGTATGAGTTCCTAAAACCGATTACTAAAATGTTAACGTAAGTACATATTTTAGTATTTTAATAATGATAATATCAGTCTCAATTTCAACAGGATTTATTTACTAGTTGTGCTTTATACGTATTTCGACATTTTACATGTCATTTTCAAAAGCTTGTGATATTGTAAACATTTGTAGTTAGGGCAAAAGCACACTGGATCTTGATTTCGGACTTGGCTCTGGTCTTCTATTCCAGAACTTCCAGTAGTGGGGAGTTTATGAGCTTCATTTGCTCATTCTTTAAAGTGTGTTTGTGAAATTGGCCTGAAGTACACACGTTTATCATCACAGATGTGTAAAAATGTTATTATATTATTGGATGTGAATGTATGGTTGTGTCAGTAGCGATTTCTGAATAAGTGGGCATGGGTGCGCCCCCCCCCCCCCGATTAAAATATGAAAATTAATCTTCTCTTTCCTGTATGTAAATAATAATTAAAATAAACTAACTCTACAAAAGTTTGTTTTCCATAGCTAACGTTGTAACGTTTAAATTGTCATCCATTTCGCCGCTAAGTTCGCGATCGCTTTGCGCGAATAAATCGACAGGCATGAAGGTGGCATTTACTCGGCCCCCACGATTCTCTGTATTCGGCAAGCACCGCCTGACCGCACGTATATTACGATTATTGATTATATACACAAGATCCGACTTTAAAGAAATATCTGTTGCTATGCGTATTTTAACATTTTGGTTAAAGAAATAATCTTGAAGAAACTTTTATGGAAAACTGAGACTTCTAAATATTATTATAGCAACACCTATGACAACCGCCGACGCTAAAAGTTGCTTTTCCACATTAAAGCGTGTAAAAGCTTTGGCTACAATGTCTATCAGCAGGAGTTTAGTTAACGAAGTTGATGATTTTGAAGAAAAAGTTGCGGACAAATTTATTTCGATGAAAAATCGACAAGCAGAATTTCATTTTTGAAAATTAAATGTGTTTGGGTGGGTTTTTTTTTGTTAAGTAATTACTGATTGGATGACTATCTTATATTATTGTTTGAAAGCAATTTACAAGAATTGATTTTATAAACTTTTAACGTGTTTTTAAGAACTTCACATTAATTTCAAGTGAGAGTTTTCTTAAAATAGCATATATTTTTGCTGTTAAATTAAAATGCACCCCTCTTTGTTAAAACCTCACCAGCCGCCACTGGGTTGTATTCTAATAAGTGTTTAGCGTAGTTACATTTTTCTGGGTGTTTGTATTTGTATAAGCGTATGTGTTCTTTGTATTTGATATCAAAATTTCTAATTGTTTGACCTATAATTCTACTGTGAACAGTTTACTTTGTAAATATCTGTTTTTAACAAATTGTTAGTTCCATCTTTTGCGTTAAATAAGGTGTTGAAAGTGTTTTCTGTTGTTTTAACAGTTCCTCTAAGTAACAGTGATTACGCCAAAGAGATTTAGATTATTAAACAAATTGCACACACAATACAAAACTAATCAAAATGAAAGATTATAAATTAGCAATTCAAAAAATATATCCAGAAAGCCACTATGAAAATGTTAAATATATTTCAATTCCATATTTATGGCATTAAATCGCCACGCTCGCCGAACGTGTTGGCGAGTAGACAGTAACCAAATGTAACTAAGGCTTGGAGCACCACCGTTGACCTTTATTATTGGTTCCTGCGCTGCTGCTTCCTAGGTCATCTACCCGTCCATATGGATGACCACGTTGCTGAACCCTTAGTGAATGCTTTTCAATGTCTTCAGCAAGGTAAGGTTATTTGTATCTAGGAGCCATTGAATTCATCATGTGAATGCTGCTTCCCGTACCGTTCTCAAGGTTCTGGTAGTGCCTCCCAATCTGGGACAGACGCTGTACCAGTACCTCAGGTATGGGATATAGGATGGATAAAATAAGTTGTGGGTAGGATTAAGGTTGGGACATGGCTCCCTCCCGGTACTAGGAGGCTGGGAAAGAGTCGAGGCTCACGTGGCAGGGTCGCTTACCTGAAGTAAACCTATCCTCCACCGGGGTCGTAGAGGAGTGTCTACACGCTACTCTCGTCGGCATTCGGAAAACAAAGCAAAATATTGAGAAATCAAAAAATTCCTCGAAAATTAAGAAGACGAGTGTACAACCAATGTGTGCTACCAGTGCTATCACGTGCTGTACAAACTTGGACTTTAACTAAAACCATGACGGAAAAACTAGCAAGGACACAAAGAGGAATGGAAATATTAATGTTGAATGTTAAGTTAAAAGATCGGATAAGAAACGAAGTCATCCGCCAGAGAACAAACGTCAGAGAACAAAAGTAAAAGATATAAGAGAACAAGTAGCTTCGCTAAAATGGAGATGGGCCGGCCATACAATGAGGCAAGTAAACGGTACATGAAACAAAGAGATTCAACAGTGGAGACTTTGGCTAGGAAAAAGATGAAGGGGTCGGCCAAACATTAGGTGGATGGATGATCTAAAGAGAACGGTAGGATTTGGATGAACCAGGAAAGTACAGAACAGAGACACGTGGACACAAACAGGGGAGGCTTATGTCCAACAATGGACGTCATTGTGCTAATAAAGAAGAAACACTTATTACAACACAATCATGCATTGGCATCAAATAATATAATAACATTTTTACGTTTCTGTGATGATAAACCTAAATTGGATATACTCGAGACCTTTAAAATTCACAAACACACCTTTAATGAATGAGCAAACTAAGCTCATAAATTCCCCGCTATTGGAAATTTTGGAATAGAAGACCTGAGCCAAGTCTGAAATCAAGATTCAATGTGCTGATAATCTGTGGTGTGCTGTTACCCCAGCTACAAATGTTTACAGTATCAAACGCTTTTGAAAATGACATGTAACATATCTAAATACGTATAAAGCACAAAAAGGAAATGAATCCTGTTAAAATGAGACTGTTATTATTATATAATATAATATTAATCTGAATTTCAATGAAGTAAGGCAAGAAACATTTAACACATATTTCAGTACTAAACTTCAGTACATGTTTTAGCAGACAGGCGAGGATAACGAATAGAAAGCAATCCTAATATTACTTACTTGAATACTAAACTCGTTTAAACAGGTGTTTTCAGTAACAGTAACTTTTACTACTCGGTTTTAGCAACTCGTACGAGTTACTGGTACCGTGTAACCGAGCCTTTATGAACAACTTCATGACTAGTCATAGATATGTACACTAGGAAATTAAATATTTCGCATAGAATTTTGTAAGCTTCGCGTCTTTTTATCATATGAGTTATATATAAGTATAAGTCTGTCGATTATAGGTTTAAACGATGTGTCCTAACGGGGATTTAGTATTTAAGCCTTTGTTTGTTACATTATTAGCATTGGACAATTGTTGGCTTGGTGATGGACTTATCTCCAGCGTTATTCCTCAGCCAAGCTACTTTAGTTAGTTCAAGTTTCTACTGAAGATGCCTGCTTACTTGCAGAAATACGTATTTAGGTGTCGTGGTGGTAAGGGGATTTCCAAGTTTATTTACTTAAAACACTGTCTCCCATCAATCCTATTGAGTTAAAGGAATGTCGTGTGAATTGTACTAATCTGCGAATCTTAAAGTACGGTTACACGATGTCAGTGACTCGTACGAGTTGCTAAAACCGATTACTAAAAGCTGCTGTTACTGGGAAACACCAGTTTACACACGTTTAGTGTTCAAGAAAGTGATAGTGGGGGTAGCTAAGTACTTGACCGAGTAAACAGAATTGGACAATGGCATGCTTTCTTCTGGCATATACAAAGTCGACCTTCAGCATATGTTTTCTTTCTTTTATTGGTCGAACGAATACATCAGTATGCTGAAGAATTTCAATCAAACTTGCTGATGGTTTTAATAGCAAAATAGCAACATTCGTCTTATATAAACACACATCTACTAATGCACTTTATCCCGTTTACGCCGGCCATTTGTAAATTTAATTGTACCGTGTGCATTCGCTGGCGTTTCTCAATAGTTTTGCCTAGATATGATATAAATTACCAAATACATATGGCAACGCTGGCCTAACATTAATATCATATTTTCGCCTAAGATCACTCAAATTAACCTAACATTTGTATTCGTTATCACAAGAATTATGCATTTTGTTATATATATTCCATATTCTCAAAATGCAGAAATTCCCAACTAGTGGACAAACTATTTTTTACATACCTGTATATTTCTTATTCAGGCTAAGCTCAAGTATTTCTAAACGAACCAACACAAAACATGGCGCTTAGCCAACACGAAAACCCGACTTTAACACTGACCTAGTCGCTGCGTCACAAGTCAGTTGCGCAGCCGCTGCGCATGCGCAATCTTAGCTGAGTTCTGTCAGATTACGTAGTAGAATTCGAGTCGGTGTTTGTTTCCGGTGTGTTGTTTGCGGTTGTTTTGTACTGTACTTTAAATTAATTTACCCCCAAAATGCCAAAAAGGAACTGTATTTACGGATGAATTAAGAAAAAGTAAGGTTTAGCTTAAGCAAGTATTGTATCCAACGACACTTTGGTGTTGTGAGACAAGTTAGTTTGGCAACGCCGCAGATGTATGCTGTCATTGTCAAGGAATGGCGTTCGCACACAATAGGACCATGACATTGTATTCGTTAGAAGAATAAAACATTTAGTAAAAGTGACTTTATTTTCTTTGATTGAACTAAGGAAGTCTCCGGCTGACGATGGAGATCTTCTACAAAAGTGTTATCAGTTTTTGAAGAAAGATCATATTGACAAAGTGAAATGACAGTGTTCTTCAGAATTTTAGGTGGTTCATGGTGGGCGTTCGGACATTAAGAATCACCTGAAATGTGCGGGACATAAGGCCAGGGCCGCTCTAACCACAGGACTAAATGGGCGATAGCCCTGGGACGCCAGCCTTTTGGGGGGGCAATTTTGCTTACACTCAAATCAGTTTGATGGCTGGAGACCAGCGCGTGCGCATGGCTGTCAGCTGCCTTGCAATCAGATACCTACATATGTACATGTACATACTACAGGCACGGCAAGGCAGAGACTTATGTTTACTGCGAATCGGAAAAGATTCACTTACTTTCACTCTCAACTTCAACGTATTCTTCTAATCTTTATTTCCTAGCGTTAATTTTAAAATAGTTATTTACATCCTTAGGGAGAAAAGTGATATACACTATTCACGATTGATTTGCCATCCAGCAGGCTGTGTTTTTTTTCTTAAGTTGCCTTTCTGAAATTTTATTTGATTGATTTCTAGCAATGTCAAAATGAAATTGCCCTGTTGTCAGCTCTAGAGTCCCCTACTTTTCTAAAATAATCTAGTAAGTTCAGAATTAATAAAACACATAATATGCAAATGCAAATTGTGAAAGCTTTCAACCATTATAAAAGAGATTATAATTCGATTAATTGATATATTTGGGGTAAGCATGTATTATTTCTTAAATATGCAATTGCATATTACTTATAATTTTAGGTGTCTGAGCGTTCTGTAAGGGACATTTTATCACAAGGACAGGACGTTTTGAAATCTTCCATTTGTAGTATACGCGCTAAGATGGACGTTTTCTTAAATTACACGTTTAGAAAAGATTTGCAATGACAAATTTGGCAGTATCATCTGAAGAATGAACATTTTACTCTAGACAAACTCTTGGCTGACTCTCGAATTTCGAATACAAGGGGGGTAGGACTACTTTATTCAAAATTATTAAATCAATGGGTTACAAACACAAAATGGTGAATGGACGCAAAATTTTATGTGAACAAAAACACGTCGTTGCATCCAAAATT
>JABXWE010038535.1:0-26555 GCA_014611495.1 Limonius californicus
ATCTAATCAGCGTTGCAATAAAAGCTTTACTTTTTCGAGGAAGAGCCATAATATTGTAGGTTATGTTTCCAAAAACTTAAATATAGCAGTGGAACTCACTCGCACAAAATAACACGTACGTTAATAAAGTAAACACAGGCTTTAGTTCTGAAAAGAACTCTTTTTTGTAAAATAAACGAAGATAATAACGAGGGAAGATTGCTACAACAAAGCATGCACGCTTGATGGTCACCATACAAACGTGCTAAATTTTATAGACAACGTGAAAACGTAAAATCCCCAACAGTTTTATTGTTTTTGCCTGTTGCAGGAAAACTATGAAACATTAAATAATTATACTCAGACTTGTGTAATTGTATTCCAAGGTCTTGCAAATAAAACGACTTTTACTGCGTATTTTGGCAAAAAAATTAATTTTTTTTCTTTAATTTATGTTGGCACGGCACAATGACGTCACCACTTCCTAATGCGACATTGATGACGTGCGTGCACCTTCTCAGCGAAAGCCCTTTAATAAACTAATGGTGGCTCAAAGGGCCATAGAAAGGGCAATGCTTGGGGTGAAATTGAGCGACAGACTAACAAACGTTTATAAAACAGGGGTTTGTGATATACTAAAACGAATAACAACTGCGAAGTGAAAATGGGCAGGGCATATAGTCAGATCCAAGGATGGTAGGTGGACTAAGAAAATTTTAGAATGGAGACAATGTGAAGATAAAAGAAGTAGAGGTAGACCAAAGACCTCCAACCAGATGGTCGGACGATATAAAACGGATTACAAATAACTGATGATGATCAGCTCAAGACCGGACTAAATGGCAGCAATTAGGGGAGGCCTATGTTCAGCAGTGGACACAGAAAATGGCTGATTGATGATGATGAAATTTTGGAGGCCTACATCGAAAGATGGATTGAAGGAGGCTGAAAGAAGAAGAAGAAGAGAAAGTATAGTTTTATCTAATCATTCATCGTTCCCTAAAGGGTAAAATTAAATTTGGGTTTCAAAAATGCAATTGTCTAGTAATAAACCATAACACACTTCTTTTGTGTGCTGCGATTTTTCCCCACACCTTATATCCCGGAAATCCCTTGCTCACTGCATAGTCCGCCCAGGAACAGTTATTCTCTCACTTCTAAATATGAACAATCAAAGCACGTGGCGCACGCTTTACCTCATTTACATTCACACTGTCTAAACTTGATAAGTGTAAAAACAAAAGACTATTCATAATAATAATAATGGTGAGGCACTACAACCCATGAAGGAGTTTGGTCTGCAATGGGGAAGGTCAGAGCTTCCGTATTCTTGCTCTCACACCCAGTTGTCAAGTTCCAAATTTATGACACGCGGTGATATGGTGGGCAAGACGTCGTTATGCAAACAAATAGTAGGTAGTAAATTGAGTTGCCTACATTTAGGCGCACCTTAAAGAATTTTTGAGAAGGTCTAACCCTGAAAGGAAATACTTTTGACCATACATTTATTAACAAAAAATGTTTGTTTTCATGTATACTTTAAGCCCTAGAAGTTTGTCCCTGCAATTCATTTACACCCTGTGTAACCCTTTGCCATTGCTGTTGGGAAAAGTATTTAGACAAACAGTTTACATTTAATTAATTATACATGTGATAAATAATATTAGAAGAGCTTTTCATTTTTTAATCTGCTTGCAACATTTTTCAAGACCACTTTTTTCGCCTAAAGGGTTTACACAAATGTTTAACTTATGGTTACTTGTACCCACTTGTACTTACCGGAATCCTTGCAATATCAAAAATAGGGGACGAAATAGAGTACATACAATAAACTTGGTATGGAATTATTTCCACTAATTTTGTTTCTTCTTCTACATATAATTCTTGAATCCTGGTCCTTATACACGGTCATTCTCTTTTGAGATTAATTAAAAATGTAGTAAATAAGGCGGAACGAAATATTTTCCAAAGTACATATTTATATTTCCTAATAAAATATTTTAAGCACAGTTTTGCGCCTGAGGGTTGGCAAGAAATATTTAAAATATTCTTATATTAATAGGAGGAATACATTTTACAGTAAAGTAAATCCAGCAAAGAACTGCTTTGCTTGATTGGACTGATTTTTCCTCATTTCTTAATATAAACTTTTTATTTAGGTTTTGGATCGTAGCTATTGGCAACACTGGTCCACGTACAAGGTCATTGGCTTTTTAAAATGGTATCAGAAGGTGGCTGTCGACGTGTTTAAATTTTTTTTATGCCGGTGGAAAACAGACGCAAATTGCCAACTAGGTACGAATATAATGAATTAGTTAGAAACATCAATCATACAAAAATGGGTAAAGTAACAAAATTTTTAGTAGAAAAACTTTCACCACCACAAACAACAACCATGGCCCGGACCCCACCGAAAATTAACTTAAAGGATAAAGTGGAGGATGGAGAAATCGACCTCAGTATGTCAGATTTACAAGATGTTCCTGTAAGAGAAATTGTGAGTAGACCCGCATAGTATTAGGTAACTTACACCGTTTCAGTTTGTGTAGTTTTTGGATGTTTAACAAATTGGTCGGTCTAGGTATTTTGAAAGAAATTGTCGTATGATAGATGTAAAAAATAGCTGAAGTAGATCTAAAAGTAATATTTTAACCAATCAAAGTATAGAAAGTACATTTTAGGTTATGGTAATGTGTGTCAATATATGAAAATTTTTTCAGGCTGCCATAAAAAAAGCGCATAGTTTAGATTTATCCAACAACCACATATCGGTCTTGCCGGTAAGTATAAAACATTCTATTTATTAGTGCAGATATTTATGGTTTACTGCTTGCAGAAAAATTTCCCAACTCTAGTTCATCTAATTAAATTAGACCTCAGTAAGAACCAGCTGAAAGAACTGCCTGAAAACTTTGGTGATTTAGTTAAACTGAAGCATCTGGATTTGTATAAAAACCAGTTGCAGCATTTACCGTTGAGTTTCAGCAAATTGAAGGCCTTAAAGTGGCTCGACTTGAAGGATAATCCATTGATGCCAGCCATAGCAAACATTGCAGGCCCGTGCTTAGAAAGCAAACAGTGCCAAAAGTGTGCTAAGGACATTGTCAATTTTTATTCGCATATGCAGCTGAAAGTGGAGGAGGAAAGAAAAGTCAGAGATCAGCAACGGCAGAAAGATTTGCAGATGAATGCACAGAAATTAAAACAAGAAAAGAAGAGCAAAAAAGACAAAAAGGATAAAACCAAACGCAACAAAGAAAATGGACAAGCATTAGCAGAGCATGGAAGTTCTAAGTCACTCCCGAATGAAAGTGGAGATAGTAATCGGCTCTCGAATCGCAATTCAAAGAACATAAAAAAACAATTTTCGTTTTTCGGCCTTATTAAAAATGTATTCATAATTATGTTTATGTTGGGACTTTTACTGTTCATATTAACGGCCGCTAAAATTCAATATCTCCAATGTTTTGAAGACAAAATTGTTGAATTGTGGAGTAATGGCGTTAGCTATTTGCCTGATCATTATCAGAAATTTGGTATACAAGCGGGTGAGAACATTAAACACGTCCATGACCTTACGGGGAAGGGAGTTACAACCGTAACCGGCTATCTCTGCGATTTAAGTGAAAATAAGAGCATTAACATAATTTTTACTGAAATGACCGAAGTGGTTAAAAATGTTACACAAGCAGCAACAGAATTTTATATAAAAGTTTTCAGGAAGTAAAAGCTCTTGGAGGTGTGCAATATATTAATACAACGATACATTGTCGTGATAACAGAAGATTTCTTTGTATTTTTTCATAGCAAGTGTAAATAGGAGGTTGTTCCAGGTCCTGTTTTGCACAGTAATTTATTACAGATGTATGTATATGTTTGTTACTTTTCGATGTTTTCGGTTTTGTACAAGCAAGTGTACATTGCGCATATTATTTTGAATTTGTTAAATATATCACTATTTTGCTCTACACGGAATAAAAGGCTTAGGACTAAATACGTATTTAGAAGTTTGTTTTATTAGTACCTTGAAGTGTTGAATTAATGAGAATATAAAATTTCCATCTTTGACTGTATTTAACAGTAGTAGATGTATTTTTAAAAGTTTGTAAATACATAACAAGCTCCTTAGTAAAACAGTTAGCTAAGTCTTGCTGCTAAAAAATATAGCTATGGTTGGTTTCTTGCCGTACACTACGGAGAAGATACAAATACAATGTTGGGAAATTTAGTTTTAGATAAAAATTTAATAATTTTTACACAAAGGTGCAAAGTGTTGTAATTCTATTTAAAACCTTTAAAGGGAAACTTTCCGAGGGCAGGCTGCCAGGTAGCATTTAACATTGAAGATGATTTTTAGCAGTGGACCTCAAACGTGGTAGGAAGTCGGTAGGTACTTATTCTAAAGCCACTACAAATTTGATACTTGACAGCCGCATTTTGAGAACTCTTGAATACCTACTACATTTTAATAAATTCAATTCGACGTACTATTTTTAAGACATTAGAGATCGTGGCAACACTGCCATGGGTTCTCTCATTAGAAAAGCATAGCCTTATGTTCTGAGTACTGCATGGCAAGTGTAAAACGAACTACAGCTACACTACAGTTACTACCGGCGCCGGTAGCTCAGATAGGTTGGCCGTATGCCTTTCACGCAGCTGTCCTGGGTTCGAATCCGGACGCCGAGGTCGCTGGTTTTTTTCTGAGCGATAAAAAACGCGAAAACGGCCCTTGTTCTTGGATAGCAAGTAAAATCGTAGGCCCCGTGTCCAAGTGTTGTTGGGCACGTCAAAAGAACCCTCAAACAGGCTAAATTTCCAGGTGTGGTAGGATCGCTCCCTGGCGTCGGTGATTAGCCATAGTAGCAGAAATAGGCCGACGTTAAATAAAAAAAAAATAAAACAAAACACTACAGTTACTAGTAAAACAACTAGTACAGTACTTTTTACACACAGTTAATTGCAGCTTAGCGGTAAAATATTTTTTAGAGTGCCCTCGAGGAAACCAATTTATTTGCTGTTTTCTTGGATTCCAGTAACCCAAGGAAAAAAGCAATTTTCGAATATGTATTTATACAGTTAATGAAGAGCATGTTGCTAGTAGCAAAGTGTAGGCAAATACTTTAATAATATATTAAAGTATTTGCCTAAGTATTTGGTGTAGGACACTAAATGTAATGGTCAAATTGAACATTTGAATATATCAATGCAGGATTAAAGTTTATTATTAGATCCTTTGGGCTTTGTTATACCTAGTAATTTTTGAGAACCTTCAAAGTTAAATGTGTTTTCTGTAATTGTCATACTTTTTTTTTTATTTGACTCCTAATGGAAAATTATAAAGATAACATTTTTTTGATTTCATAACATATATTCTTGATAGTTTAGTTAAATTTGTAGGGGACCGTAGTAGAGTAATGGTCGCAGCACTTGGCTTCGGAGTTATTCTACTAAAGTCGCTCAGGTTCGAATCCTGAGCACTGCACTTTCCCAGGGTGTTTGTGGTGTCTGTGGCATGGGGTTTTTCAAGGGTGGGGCATGTTAAACCTGTGAATAGCACGAAATGTGCTGAGCCGGGATAAGCTGGGTGAGATGGGAATCTTGGAGTTGCCTTTGGCAAATCCAAGATTCTTTAAAAAAAAAAGTTAAATTTGTGTAGCATCTTGGTTTTCTCCTGTAGCTATTGTTTTGTAGCTTGATGATGATGATGATTTGAAAGAGCGAGATCTAGGACGCGGTTTTCCAAGCATCTCTATGCACTTAGGCCACATTTGGCCCTTGCTACCACTATGAACAACCTTCGCTGGATCAAGTAACCGGCTACTATAAAAAGCTATAACAAGGTAACACATTTTCAGCAAGAGAGCGTTATCTTTTTATTTTCTGTAATGTCTTTTTTTGAAGATCCACTTTATAAACGTCTTGTGTCACCTTTGTTAATAATTGATTTACATACGGGATTACACAGGGTGACTACTCGTAATAGTTATGCAAATATTTTAAGCTGTGGTTATTCACATCAAAAGAATACAATATACATTACGTAAAATTGCCTAATACAAATGTTTATAATTTTTGAGAAACACAGTGAAGTCAGTGGCGGCTCGCCAGTAAAAAAATAGATGAAGTGCTATTATAATAACCCTAATAATATTTATTTTATTTATTTAATCTGAAGTCCATTTGTACCGTTAGGTGTTGGACTGTATAATTAATATTTACATCTTTTCATTTACCTTTACATTATCTTATTACTATTATCCTATTATTTTACATATATAATCTATTTGTTTGATAATATTTACATATTACATTATTTTCATCCTTCGTTTTTGTTTAGATATTAAAAAAATTAAATCTGCAAATTGCATTGCTTTGGAGGCCGATGAAACTACAGACACTTCTAATCATCAGCAAATGGTTGCTATTATTCGATACGTATTTAATGGACAAATTTTTGAACGCTTTTGGTCTTTGGTATAGGCATGCATTTCCACAAAAATATTTTGATTAAACTGTGAAATCTTATCCTATGTTGGACAGTGTAACATTGAAAAGTGAACTTTCAGCAATTTATGAGCGCGATGACATGTCGTCGGTGATATGACAAAACCTCGTATCTGCAAAAAGTGAATTTTACAGGAGACACAAAAAACTGCATGTATAACCAATTTCAATGTTTTTGATTCGGGTTTTTAGTAAATTATTAGTAATATAATATTGGAAAGGCTGTCTATATTAATTTACAATGTTAAAGTCAAGTTGTCATAGAAGTCATGAACATCTGCAGGCAATACACTTTTGAGGGCTTGCAGGTGTCGATACTTTTCTTGTTTGATTTTCAAACGGTTGTTGTATAATCTAGGAATTTCAACATTTCCAATTTTTCTAAGTCTTTGTGGCAGAATTTGCCACTCATCTGTGTAATGTACTTTATACTCTATCCCTTTGTTCGGAATATATTTCAAGCATCTTAAATGTGTAACATGAGGATCGTTTTTCTTATAGCCTGGCCTTATGGATTCATAATATTGGATATTAGAAAAATTCAAGAAATATTCATGTGTTAAAAATTCCACGTTATAGGGTTGCTTGGGTCTAGCCTTTTTACAGATATCCACATAGTCAGATGGAAGCTTTATATCCCTATTCTTCAACTTACGCTCTATTAAGCTATGGGCACTATCCACTTCCATCTGACTATGCCCCTTCTCTAAGTATTTTTGTATAATTATTACATTTTTTTCACAGGAAAAATGGTAAAGTGCGTTAGAGAGGGTGCTATTTCGATTTTGATATGAGCAACCATCGCTGTATAGTATCAAAGTTTTTGTGCTGGGGTGTCTTTTTAAATAGGCGGCAAGAGCTTTAGTAATAATGGTGCAAAAAACACTAGCTTCCAATCCACCCTCGGCCTCGTACCATAGGTAACAGCAAACATCCTTTGATTTTAAATTGAACATAGTAAAATTATGCACACACAATTTGGTTTTAAAGTATATAGCAGATGCTTGCAATACCGGAGCCAGTTTTACTGCCTCGACATCCATAGTAAATACTGCAGTGTCTTCTTGGTTTAATGCTATATCTTTATCATTTTGTTTTTCTTCTCGAGCCTCCGTTTTCCTCCTTATGTGCTCTTCAAATTTTTCGTCTGAAACGTTTTTAGTTTTGTGACCAATGCAGGTGTCGCATTGGTCTTTCTTAGGTTGGTGAATTGCAATATTAAGAATTTTCATTTCTCTTTTAAAATAACTTGAAGACAGTGCAGTCATATTATTTTGTTCACAATACTCCTTGTACGTTCTGTACACGTCCGCTTTAGTTTGAAAAAGTGGTTCCAAATAAAGTTTCTTTGTTGAAGCCCGGCAATAATGGGACTCTAACTTCGGCAAGTTGTTCAAAAACTCTTGCATAGAAATGATATTTTGTCTTTTTTCATCGCTGACACGTTTTCTTTGGGGTACTGTTACGTCCTTACTGTCGTTAAAACCTTCTTTTAGTGAAATATCCACCCAGTGTTTCACCATCCATTCATCAATGTTGAAAGTGTTTAAATACATTTTTTTACAAACCCGAAATAATGTATCATTTCTCTTTAAGTAGTATTGGAGTGTATACAACCTTCTAGAATTGTTCCCATAGGGTCGTGCCGTATTTTTTGATAAAACAGTTGACGAAACATAAATCTTACGCACGTCCCAGACATTTTCCAAAATTTTTTAAACAATTGTGTACGGTCGGCTTCACTAAAATTTTGGCAAAACCTATTTTTAGCCTTTCTACACATTGGAGAATTACAAGTGGGTTGAATTTTTCTTTCTTTTCTATCAGTTTCATACAAATATTTTCCTGTGTCTTTATTTAGTTTTACACCCTTATAGGCCAGTCCTTTTTGCCTTAATATCTGATTCTTACTTTTAAGGCTGCCCTTTGAGGGGATTTTTTCTTCAACTTCAACTATATTAATTTCTTCATTAACTTCATCTTCACCTCCACTTTCAATACTTTTACTATCATTACTATCACAATTGTTTTCAGGTACATACTCCTCGTCTGAATAATTTTCTTTCTGATTATCATCAATAGATGTAGTATTATTTGGTATTATTTATTACGGAATTCCCTGCATTTGTATCACTTAATTCACAGCCCAGAACACTGTTTCCAGCAACATTTATATCAGTTACATTATAAACTACTTCATGTAAAATTAAATCACAGTTGTTTTCATTGCTTGTACTTGGCAGTATTTCAGTGTCACAAATAGTATTGTTTAAAGTTTGGATAATATTTTCGCCTATAAGTTGCTCATTTTGTAAAGTACCTTCGGGGGTTTCTTCCGGCGAATAATTAAACTCTTCTGGATGTTCTTGATCAATTTCCATTTCATCATTTGGTAAACCAGGTTTAAATATTATTAAATCTTCAAAAAATTCATCACTTTCAAGCATTTTTTGCAATTCAAGATCTGTGTAATACTTCTTTGCCATGGTGAAGCCTCATGCAAAACCACGTATCTGCACATAAACAATTAATATAAGTGACCACAAAAGCACGTATCTGTTCTTCAAATTTAAACGAAAACAGATTTATTTGGATCAAAGTATTTAATTAATATAAATTAATTAAAACATAAATCAAACTTTTGGGTAATAACAGACATCTAAATAAAAAGTTAAAATAAAGAAAAAAGAACTTACCGCTCAAACTCATGACACAACACCTCACGACGTGCATAACCTACACAATAAACTGTCAGTTACGAGGTATTGCAGATCTCTAATTTAGCAGTAGTAGTTAAGTGGTATCGTTTTTCCTACTTTTAAATATTTTAAAAATTTTTGTCAGTTATGTGATCTTGCAGAAGCATGGGCTAGAGCATTATTAAACGTTTGGCGCGAAAACATCAATTTTCAAATTTTGTCAGTTACGAGGTTTTGTCATATCAGCGACGATGTGTGACGTAGGTGGTATTTTGCCACTTTTAGTGACTGAACGCATTGGCGGTCCTATCAATAGAAACGAAGTTCGTCCAGTCTATCCCGGATTT
This sequence comes from Limonius californicus, assembly GCA_014611495.1. Lineage (NCBI taxonomy): Eukaryota > Metazoa > Arthropoda > Insecta > Coleoptera > Elateridae > Limonius > Limonius californicus. Next base: position 9,533 of record JABXWE010038535.1, read on the forward strand.
TGACAACGAAGTCATAGACGTCTTTTCCAGCATACAAAATAGGAAATGGATTTTATGTACAAAGAATAAGTAAGTTTTTTCTTGTGCCCACCTTCTTTCTTAACTCACGAGCCGCCACTGTAGTAGATTGATAATAAAGTATCTGCAAAACCTGCTTCAAATGCGTTTTTAGTAATATTCATGTTTCAGTAGTAGATTATGTTTAAACTAAGGTGAAGTGGGTTAATATCGACTACCAAAAAGCAAAATTATAACATAAATTTCAATGACCAGGTAAAATTTAACGATAAATACTAATTTTGAGATAAAAAAACTGCAAGCGGGAACTTTTAGAATGTAAAACCAAGTTAGCATGGAAAAATATGTTCTTATTTATATATATATTTCTTTTATTTTTTTCAACCGTAGCACCTGCCGCAACCTTGGTGTAAGTGCGACACAGGTCCATTTTTTCATTGTGTCATACGGAATTAGGCCTGAGCAGACTCACGGGCGTATACGGTGGGTGGGTATAGGGGGTCAGCTGTCCCCCCCTTCCAAGATGGAAAAAATTTAAAATAAAACAAAAAGTATAAACAACCAATTTTTGAAAAATTGTACAAATATCATCTGAGGAGGTGAGTCTCTGAACAGACTTAAATATTGTGCGGGATGTATCCATAACTTTTTCTTAATGCCAAATTGAATAATAGGCATAAACGTCCGTCCACTTGTCGCTGACCCTTATTGGAGATAAACCATTTAGATGGACCTTTTTGTAGTTAACTGTTTACTTTACTCATCGTTCGTTGTGTTAAATTCTTCCATAGCGTAGTACAGGGCTTCACTTTTTACACTATCGTAGGCGCTCTTTGTACTTTTTACTTGGTTTTATTCTCTGTAACTAGTGCCTGTTCTATATCGTTGTTGTTGTCCACGAAATATTTACTCGGTTGGTACCTCTGGGTGACTCCATGTTGTATTTCCTTTGACTTTTCCCTTTAAATTTAAGATTCACGTTCGCAGTTTTGAAGCAACCAGATCGTGCTGAGTGGTCGAAGTGCTAAAACATTAAAATAATGTCTCGAGTCTATTACGATATGGTCGATTGTATATTTGGTTTTACGATCATGTCAAGTTTAAGTTCCTTTGTTGTAATGTTTTTATGATCAACGAGGGTACCAGCTACAGTCATTTACAAAGATGCGACGAGATTTATTAATTGGGTTGCATGGTTGACACGTTTCTTACTTCTTCTTCTTCTTCTTTTCCTTTTATAGTTGGCAAGATGCCTGTTTTTCTTCACACAACTTTATGGCGTGGACTCTGTTGATGTCCACCAGCTCTCTTCCCATCTTTTTAGTGGTCTTCCTGGGTTACGATGTCCTTGTGGTTTCCAGTCTCTGGTTATTTTAATTAATCTGTTATTACTTGCTCTTTCAATGTGTTCGTCCCAGCATTTTCTTCGCTGCTTTATAAACTTTGTTATATCTGTTACTTGGCAATCTTCTCTTACTACCTGGTTCCTAACTCTGTCCAGTCGCGTTTTCCCGATGATCGCTCTGAGGGTGTTCATTTCAGTTGTACGCAGTAATTGCTTTGTCCTTGCCGTATCTGCTCTTGTCTCAGCTCCGTAGGTAAGAATTGGTCTGACAATTGTCTTATATATTTTAACTTTACTTTCTTTGTGTAAATATTTGTTTTTCCAAGTTATGTCTCTCAAATACCCAGAAATTCTAGCTCCCTTTTGTGCTTGTTTCCTTACTTCCAAATATAAGTTTCGTTGACTTGATATCTCTGCCCCTAAATAATTGAAATTCATCACTTGTTCTATTGGTTTGTCTTCAACTACTAGCTTACAGCGGATTGGTTCCTTTGATAACACCATCGATTTTGTTTTGTCTGTTGATATGCTCATGTTATATTGTTTTGCAGTCAGGTGGAAATTATATAATAGTCGCTGTAGGTCATTTTCGTTATTAGCAATGAGTATTGCGTCGTCTGCATAACAAACAATTTGAACTTGTTCTCGGCCCATATTATATCCTCTTAGTTTATTCGTTCTCTGGATAATTTGATCCATAATTAGATTAAATAGTATGGGGCTTAATGAGTCCCCTTGTCGAATGCCGGTGGCGTTAGGGATCTCTTCTGTCATACCTTCTCCTGTTGAAATTTTCGTTGTTGTTCCTGTGTTCATTTCATGGATTAGCTTAATAAGGTTTGATGGCGTGTTTTTCTCTTGTAAAATGGTTATCACATCTGTCAACCTCACTCGATCGAAGGCCTTCTTCAGATCTACAAAGAATAAGAAGGCAGGCATGTTATACTCGATCGCTTTTTCTGAGATTTGTCGTATTATGAACATCGCATCTATCGTGGATCGGTTTTTGCGAAAGCCTTGTTGTTCTTCACTTATTTTTGCATATGGTTCTATTTTTTCTGCGATTATTTTTGATAGAAGCTTTTGAGAAGTGATCAGGAGAGATATGCCTCGATAGTTATCCGGGTTCGTTTTATCCCCCTTTTTATAGATTGGGATTGTCAAGCTACTTTTCCACTCTTTTGGTATTCTTGCTTCCTTCATAATTATGTTGTATAATTTTAATACCTCGTTTTCTAGATGTTCTCCTCCGTACCTTATCAATTCATTCTATATATTATCTGGGCCTGGTGCTTTCCTGCATTTAAGGGATCTTATCGCGTTTTGTACCTCTTCCTTTGTGCTTTCTATTTCATCTTCATTTCTATCATGTTGTATATTCATGTCTGTATGGTCTTCCTGTTCGTTATAGAGCATTCGGAAATATTGGCTCCACCTTTTGTTATTGATTTTGCTTATTTTCACTGTTTCTGCTATTTTGGCCTTTCTGTTGCGTAGCATTTTCCATACCTTCTTTTGCGATCCATACATATCGCTTTCCATTTCCTTGGTGAAGGCTTCCCAGTATGTCTCTTTTATCAGTCGTACTTTGGTGTTCGTTTCATTTCTTATACGTATGTAGGTTTGCCAATTTTCCGCCGTTCTGTTTGTCTTATATTGTAAGAAGGCTGTTTTCTTTTCTTGCGTTATTTGTTTTATTTCTGGTGTGTACCAGGGTGTTTTGTACTTAGTTTTTCTATTAGTGTCTACTTTTCTTTTCCCTAGGGCTTCCTCTGCTGCACTGAGTATATTGATTTTTACTCTTGTCCATGATATTTCAACATTGTCTTCGTCCGTAATGGAGTTGTTTTTAATTTTTTCTTTGATGCGTTCTTTGTAAAGGTGTTTGATTGATTCATGTTGTAGTGATTCTATACTAATTTTTTCTGTTATATTAGATATTGTTTTCCTTTGTGGGGTGCAACGCATGCGGATCTTGCTTAGTACCAGTTTGTGATCTGAGCCTATATTACTAGAGTTGAGCGTTCTTACGTCTAAGATTTGGTTCGGCATGATCTTATCATTTGTTATTATGTAGTCAATCATTGACATTTGCCCTTGTGTTCTCGAACGTATACTTATATTTGAAATCATGTTCGAAAAATGTATTGTTAATTCTTAGGTTATTCTGTGCGCAGAATTCTATTAGTAAGTCGCCATTGTCGTTGTGTTCGGCTTCATGAAATCGCTGTTTTACTCCCGGTATACTATCATTGTCTATTCGGGCGTTTAAGTCTCCCACTATTATAATGTAATCTGTGTCATGGGTATCATCGAGTACTCTTTGGAGGTTTTCATAGAATTGTCTTCTTTGCTCTCTTGACTTGCCCATGTCTGGTGCGTACGCGCTTATAATATGTAACCGCTTCCCGTCAACATGTAATTGTATTTTTAAAAGCCTTTCATTGATATAATCAATGTCGTCAATTAATTTTTGGTATTTTGTGTGTAGAAGCAGTCCTACTCCAGCGGTTGCTCTTTGGTTTTTATTCTTTCCGCTGTAAATGAATATATAATCATTTATAACTTGTGTTCCTTTGCCCTTTCTCTTTGTTTCTGAGATTCCGCATATATCTATTTTTTTCTCGCATAACTCCATTATTATCTCGTGATTCTTATTTCTCCACGACTTGACATTCCATGCTCCAAATCTTATTTTTCCCATTCTAAATTTTTTCCTATTCTTGTTCCTTGTTTCTTGCCGAGTTGTCATCGTTTGTTCCGTCCTGGGTCCGAGACTATGTGGTTCTTTGAGCATTATTTAGTTTTACGGCGGGTAGGCTGCTAACCCGTTCCGTCAACCCTCCTCCTTTATCCGGGCTTGGGACCGGCAACGACATCCAACAGGCAACTCAATCCACCCATTGCATGCCGCAGGCGGAGTTACGTTTCTTACGAAGACTATATTGTCTTTAAGTTAGATGGTACATTGGCACGGTTTTTTAACTAAAAAGAACCGTGGTACATTGGTTCTTGTACTATTTTGCGCTCAAATCACCTAGAATCATTTTTATGTTATTAGTAAGGCAGCGTCCAGGAGATCGTAGGAATCCCCGTTGCCTTCGTTTGGCTTGATTCTGACTAACAGCAGTTATCCATTTATATCTATCAAACTATCTGTTTGAATTTTAAAAGTCTATGAAAAATGTCAAAAATTCCAGAATATAATGGAGCAAAATTCCTCCCCCCTATATAAAATGGTTCGATGCACCTTTTGACGCAACTCCCGTGCAAATTGCGGTACAAACGTCAAAAGAGCGATGTACCAAAATATTTTTTAAGAAACTGAAGCTCTTCGTGTTTTACGGTGGCTCAAACTCGGATTTCTCAATATTCGCATATCTGCGTTTTCCTGTACAATAGGAACAGATCATAGAGCCCACGGCACTAAAGCTTGGTTTTTCGGTTCTTTACGAATATATGTCAAAAATTTAATTTATGTAACTCAATATAAAATCGTAAAAATTATTGTAAATAAATTCAAAATTAAATAAGAAAACCAGTAAGATCAAGAAATTTCCTTATACAATAAAAACAAAAAAGACGAAAATGTCAGGAAACTGTGGATTTGCCGAGTTGTCCTGTTACTCTTTAGACGCGCAGAATTTGTTTATGGTGTTCCTTATATCCCTTTTAATTTGTGCTGGCCTTTATGTGTACTGGTATGGCAGTTCCTGTTTATGTTCGAGTCCTGCTCGTAAGTGTCGTTGCTACTTAATCGTTAGTGTAAACTGTAAGCTAATGGTTCCCAAACTTTTTTAAAACTCAACCCCCTTTTAACCAAAATTTTTCTCGCGACCCTTCTTTTGTAGTGCTTAACTTAATTCAGAATCAGCCGCTAAACGGGCAACTGACGCCATCTACTACCAAGCAGCGCAATTTATTTATTTGTTCTCCGTGTTACCGGAAATTTCCACCATATTCAGAAGAGTGGTAGATGGCACAGGAATAATACGGAAAATCCATTTTGCTTTATATAAGCGGCGGACCGCGTTAAGATTAATCATCATTTCAAAATTGTGTGCTGTACTGCTGACTGTGGGCACATTCTTAGATATCGAAGGCTCTTTTAACCATACGGCCTTCGAATCAATATGCACTGCCGCTACGAACCATGGAATCGAGCTATATATCGTTCGATGGATAAGAGCAATGCTAGAAAACCGCAAAACGATTGCCACTCTCGATGACAGTACCGTAAGAGTGACCGTCAGGCGGGGGTGTCCGCAGGGAGGAGTGTTTTCTCCTCTCATGTGGTCCCTCACCGTGGACGGGCTCCTGCGGGAACTCAACGAAACTCGCATCTATACGCAAGGCTATGCAGATGACCTTGCCATTTTAGCCATAGGAAAATTTTCAAACACAATCTGTGGGGTAACCCAGAATGCTCTCAGAATTGTGGGAACATGGTGCAGAAGGCACAACTTGGCGGTTAACTCTACCAAAACCGAACTAGCACTCTTCACGAGGAGAAGAAAGATTGTGGGATTTCAAGAACCACAACTATTTGGCACTTCTTTGAAGGCCGCCGGAAAGGTTAAGTACCTAGGAGTAATCCTGGATGCTAAACTCACCTGGAGGGAGCACTCAGAAAGACAAATACAAAGAGCAACTGGCTCCTTCTAGATGTGCAGACGCACCTTTGGGAAAACTTGGGGCCTAAAACCGATTGGCATCATGTGGATGTACATGGCGGTAATAAGGCCCCTACTCACCTATGCGGCCTTGGTGTGGTGGCCCTCTACCACCACAATAAGCACAAGAAAACGTCTTGGTCAACTCCAACGACTAGCGTGTCTAGGAGTGACAGGAGAAATGCAAACTGCCCCCACTTCGGCTTTGCAGGCACTTTCGTACTTGCGCCCCTTTACATAGTGATTGAGGCTGAGGCTAGGAAGGCAGCTTACAGGCTCAAGTCTGCTGGGCAGTGGTCAAATGCTGGGGTACCACTGGGACACATGAGGATCCTGCCGAGGTTGGCGGAAACCCATCTCATCTTCAATATGAGAAGTGACCGTATGCTCACCAGATACTTCTTCAAAACATCTTACAAAATCGTCCTTCCCGCTAGGGAAGACTGGAAAACCCAAAACTGCAACCTTCTGACTCCCAAGGGCCCTGTATAGTTTACAGATGGCTCTAGGACTCAAAACGGTACAGGCGCAGGTGTCTATGGCGAATCACCAAGAGTAAAACTTTCGTTCTCTCTCGGCAAGTACGCCACCGTTTTCCAGGCCAAAGTATACGCTATATTGGCCTGCACCCATGAAAACCTAGAAAGATGTTTCGCAAATACACACATCTACATTTGCTCGGACTGCCAATCAGCTCTCCAAGCCCCAAAGTCTTGCAGAGTAACTTCGGAGCTAGTGCTTGAATGTTACTTGGCTCTGATGCGACTCTGTGAACATAATACAGTAAAACTGCTGTGGGTACCAAGCCACAGCAACATCGATAGTAACGAAGAGGCGGACTCGCTGGCCAGACAGGGTCTAATGGGCACCCATTCGGACCAGAACCAGTTCTCGGAATACCACAATGCAATGCAACACTAGAAATGAAGAAGTGGGTGAAAACCTAATTCGTTCATGTCCTCGCCAATTTTCAAAAAAATGGAAAAAAGTGAATTACATGTGTTGATAAAACATTATTTTTTACCAGGAAAAAATATTACCCAAATACAAAAAACGCTTAAGAAACATTATGAAGACTCTTCCCCGTCGTTTGGAATGATTCAGAAGTGGTTTGCTGAATTTCGTTGTGGTCGTATAAGTACTAATGATGCAGAATGTTCGGGGCGTCCAATTGGGGTCATCACACCAGAAATGGTCGAGTCGAGTGCGTGAGATTGCTGATGTTATTGGCATTTTAATCGGGCAAGTACATAACGTCTTGGTGAAATATTTGGACATGAAAAAGCTATCCGCGCGTTAGGTGCCGCGTTTGCTTACAATTGATCACAAACGTAATTGAATGACAACTTCAAAGGAATGTTTGGCGATGTTTAATCGTAACCGTGCCTAATTTTTACGTTGATACGTAACTGTGGATGAAACATGGACCCATCACCATACACCCCAGGCCACGGAACGGTTGAAACAGTGGATTTATCATGGTGAACGGGCTCCAAAGAAGACCAAGGCGGTTTCATCGGCCAACAAAGTCATGGAGACAGCTTTTTGGGATGTACGCGGTGTAATCCACATCGATTACCTTGAAAAGGGGAAAACGATAAATGGAAAGTATTATGCAGACTTATTGGACCGATTTCACGACGATTTACGGAAAAAACGACCACATTTGGCGAAAAAAACTTCTTTTCCCACAAGACAATGCTCGTGTGCATGCGTGTGTAGTCACCATGGCTAAGTTCCATGAGTTAGGACACGAATTGCTTCCTCATCCACCATATTCGCCAGATTTAGCCCCCAGCGATTTCCAGCTGTTTCCGAATATGAAAAATGGTTTGGCGGAAAAAGATTTGGCTCAAACGATGAGGTGATTGCAGCAACAAACGCATATTTTGAAGAATTGCCGAAGTCCTATTTTTTGGAAGGGTTCGGGAAATTGGAAAAACGTTGGACTAAGTGTATCGAGTTGAAAGGTGACGTGAGTTCTTTATAAGCAAATCTTCTTCATCACACGGAAGTAAGATGGCTTTCGAGGGGTACCGTCTTGAAAAGAGTTTTCCAGTTAAAAGCGTAACTTTTACCGTATCTGCATGATGAGAAACCGGAAAATGAGAACACTCTTAATAGCAGTTTGAAAGGCCACGATATTAACATAATAACAGCCACGGACAAAATTAACGGATTTACAAAGGAACTTGATTTATGGTCGAATTCAATTAGAAAAAGAAAACAATTCTAGGAAAATTAAACAACGTCAAAATTCCAACGGCAACGGCAAAACAAAATCATTTTTCATTAGCAGGTATCAAGCGTCTCCAACATATAGTAAACAGGGAAAGGGGACCATGCGACCAAAAATAAACAAATTTTACTTTAATTTTAAGATTTTTTATATCAATTTGCATAATAATATATGTTACATAACACATAAACATATGCACACAGCAATATAAAGTTCGATTTTCTGATTAAGGTCCTGGCTCTTCTGAAATTCTGGAATTTTTTGCTATGAAGTCGTCTAGTGTCATTTGTCGCTTTCTTTTTCCCAATCATTCGATTATATTGATAGCGTAAACACTGTTTCACTGCTAATGAACATGATCCACGAAAACAAACGCACCAAACAAACATAGATTTAGGGGAAGTACAGCGCTACGACGAATTGCCACCTTTTGCTGATTGGTTCTTGTTCGGCGTATTATATACAAATCAATGAAATACCGCGATAATTTGAATCGGCGTAAATTTTGAGCTTTTTTTAGGTTTCGAGCAGACCGCGTTATATCGAATCAGCGTTAATCGAGGAAGCACTAAACGAGGTCTTACTGTACGTTCAAGAACTCATGGAAGACTTAGTTAAGGATGATAATATGATAAATTCTGAGCATGTCTTTGCAGACATGCAAGATAGGTTGCACAATTTAAAACAACAGCTTATTGACTATTGCTCCAAAGAAATACAAAACAGTTAATGACAATCACAGATGGATACTGACTCTGTTTTTAGACAATTCCGTTGAACAAGTTGAAATTTCGATAAACATGAAAGAAAGACTTTGTGAAATATCATGTGATGGAATGTTGCAACTAAACTTTTTTTTCCAGAGCATATATCAATTTTGGAACAAAAGAGCTTGCGGATAAAGCTATAAAGTGTTTGGTACCATTTTCTACATCATCTTTGTGCGAATTAAATTTCTCGTCTATGACTGCTATCAAAACAAATGTAAGAAAACACATCAAACATGAAAATGATATTATTGTGTGTGTATCGAATACAGAGATTCTGAAAAACAAGCACATTGCTCTTGCATTTATTGAAAATTTTAGTATTTTAAGTTTGATTTATTTTTGTTTACTTTGTGAAAGGCAGAAATGAATGTCTTGAAAGCGCATTTTGTTATATTTGGAAATAATCCCGCGCTCCCCTAAGCCTATATCGCGACCCCCTGGGGTCGCGACTCACAGTTTGGGTACCACTAGTGTAAGCTAAATAGCAATGAAGATACTCCTGCACATTTGATTAGGACTGTATCCACTTATACATTGCTTTTTTTTAGATAATGCGGAAAGTTCACTAGACTGTGAATTTGTATTAGCCCAAGAACAACAAGATTAATATTTTAAAATGTAAATGTAATAAATAATAAATTTTTATTTTGACGCTGTAATTATTCCTTGACATTGTTGAAATGGGTTCTGCTTGAAGTAAAAACTTAATTTGACAGTATTGTGTAAAACATAAGCGATTTTCACTTATAATATCACAAGAGCTTAAATTATTTCCGGAAATCTTTTTGAGGTCATGAATTTTCTTAAAATATACGTGACCGAAAACAAATTTCCGGAACCAATCTAAGCTCGTGTGGTACTCGGTAAGAAAATTTCACACCCCAAGTATAAATAAAACCTGACATTTTAACAAGTAATCGCCTCGAAAGAATTTTCAGAAATTTTTCTGGTTGCCATGGTAACGAGTCAAAATAAAGGGTTCTAAAGTCTTCTTCTTCTTCTTCTGTATATAGGCCAATGGTTCTAAAGTAGAGGTGTGAAATATTCGATTTTATTTTTTGCTGGTTGTTTGTTGTATTGGGTAAGTATTGACGATTTTAGAGGCATGATTATAAATTTTAATATATAGGGTGTAAATGAATGGCTTGACCAAAGGTTATGGGAGTATTCCACTTTTCAAATTAATGATGAAAGTTCTATAATAACAAATACCAAAGTTTAACGCTATATTATTTCATATTATTAATTGATATAAATTAGAGAGTGTTATTAACTCCGCCTAGAGGAAATGTCATAACGGCATACTCTAGCTGGCCCCAAGCCCAGAAAAAGGAGGAGGGTTAGTAAAACTCCATTAACGATCACAGAAACAGACCAAATTCCTCGAATATTACACTGTCAAAATCGTTGATGGACAAGGCGAGAAAAAGGAAAAATGATTTAAGGAAACAAAACATACTAAGAGTTGCTACCTGAAACGTCATGTCCTGGTCGAGAAGAGATCAAGAAATAGTTCAACAATTGCAAGAGAAAGACATCAAAATTTGCGCCACCTCTAAAACAAAGAAAAAAGAAAAATGGATGGTAAGAGTGGAAAATTATATTTTCACATACAGTGGAGTATCACCAGAAAAGCGAGCCCAATCTGGAATAGGACTGTTAGTACACCAAACTATTGAAGAAAATATAGAACACGTAAAATACGTAAACTACAGAATATTGATAGTGAAACTTAAAACTAAAGATTCAATCTTGTACATTCTTAGTGTGTATTTTCCCGGATACGTGAAAACCAAAAGAAGAAAGTGAAAATTTCTATGAAGAACTACAGGATGAACTGAACCTAATCGAAGACAATCAGAAAATCATGCTGCTTGGATATTTTAATGCAAGATTAGGCAATAACCCAATGCCGAGAATAATCTAAAGATTTAATGAAGAAGGGACAAATGACAATGGAGACCTGCTGGTTCTGTTCTGTGCAACTAATGTAATGAGAACAAATAATACATTCTTTGACCATCACATGAAGTACAAAGTTACCTTTCAAAACAGTGGAGCACAGCAGTCAGTATTAGACCACATCGTGACAAACAGGGCCTTCCACCCAAGTGAAGTTCTTGAGGTAAGAACACTAAACTCTGCTGAAATAGGAAGCGATCATCGTTTAGTGTTGTGCAAGCTAAAGATATACATACAGGTCCACCGACCAAAAAGACCAACAGCTATCACGAAGTTCAACACAGAGTCTATTCGGGCAAAGACTAAAAAGCAAATTGCAACAGTACACACCGCAGATACCCCGGACCAGCAGTGGACCAAGCTAAATAATAGTATCTTGGGCGCAGCCAAGGAGGCTATAGGGCCACGTACAACCATACAAACTCAAACAAAAGAACACCATAGTTCAAACCGGAGGTGAAATTCCTAGCTCGAGAGAAGAGAACAGCGTATCTACAATTTCTAAATAATCAAACACCTGAAAACTGGGATAATTATGTCAGAAAACGAAATGCAAGAATTAGAAAAATAAAACAAGAATACTGGGAGCAATACTCCAAAGACCTAGAGCGTGATCTATATAGAGTCTACGCGAAAGGTCTTCTCGGAAGGAGTCCCAGTTGATAGACTTGGGGTTTCTGTAGGTCTCCCAGACGGGGAGGCTAGATATTAAAGAGAAACATGTGTACCTGTAATCCGAAAGTGTCGGCTCCATTGATACATGCCAGTTTTCAACTTCCTGGACCATGGACATAGATCCAAGAGTTATGTCGATTACCTCTTACCTTCGCGAGGTGACGAAGGTGGGGGAGTTACCACGATTTAATATTTCGAAGTCTTTTTGTAGGAATTCTAGGAACGCTCTGCCTCTCGCGTTGACGCCACTACTGCTTCATAGAGTATGGTGCGAGTTAGCATCACACGCAATTAGAAGGTCCTTCCCCTTATTCCTACAATATGTAATCAGCTCCTCCAGTTCTATGGTGGGCGGTGGTGTTGGCGATTCGAATGGCAGATAATCAGAGCAGATAACTAATTCTCTCAGACTTATGTCGCTATCTAAGCTCAACGAAGCTGCTACCAGGTCTCTGAAACAGAAAGATGGCATGAGGGTCACATCTAGTCTTTTGGAAACATAGATACAGGCACGAGGATTTTCGGTGGAGTCACAATACAAATTGGCGCCTACAGTGGTTGGCAAGCCTTTTACATAATCCCCATGAACCTAGGGTTCTTGTATTAGACAGATGTCTGCATGTGCTGCTATCTGCTGGCACAAAGAAGCAGTGGCAGAGGTGCAATGTTGCAAGTTGGTCTGGATACACGAGATACCTGACATTAACCAGATGACACCCAGTTAATTTCCGGCCTCCGGATCCGTTTTCTCCTTAACGGGCTTCTCCAGTGGGACGAAGGATATCCGTTTCATTCCCAGGAAAAGTCCTTGGCCTTATTGAATGTCGCAGATTCTTCATACATCCCTAAATCAGGCGGAACCCATTGGGGGACTTCGCCCTGGGTTTTGCCTTTCCAGCAAGATGAAAATTTCGGTGGTCTCACATAGGATCCACACCATCATCCTCTTCAACCTAGGAAGGGCACTCTGCTTCACGAGTTGGAGTTTTGCGCCTTCCCATGGCTTCAGAGCTGAAACGGCCTCCTTCAGCCACTCTTTGGACGTCTCGTTGGCACAAGTGACCATGTAGGTCCCCTGTAAGAGTCGGGATTCATGGAAGCTTGGCCACTTCAGAGGGTAAGCCTACCAGCGTCTTCCAGATTAGTTTGTCTAAGGCAGCGGATTGCTTCTCCGAGATTTTGGTCTCAGGGTAGCCATCGCTAACAATGGGCACCCTTAAAGAGCTCTCCACCGCCTGAGCCTGAGCATAACTCGAAGGTTTTAAATGGGGAACCTCTCGTCAGGAGTCAACCCTCTCTTCCAGATGCGGATGGCTCCGGTTTTTGTGATGTGGAGGCAGCATTTCTCGCCTTCATCCACCTCTTCTTCTCAGCATCACAGATGGGCTTCCTCTTAGGACGCCCCTCTAAGTTAAGTTTGGTGACGTCCTCGAGAAGCATCTTTTCAGACGCCTCGGGAGAACGTGTAAGTAGATATCAAATTGGCGGTTCTGGCTCAGTGCTCTTATGGAAAATCCCATGTCAAATTTTCGAATTGGACAAGACTTTTTTTGGGGGGTAATGAGTGCGAGAGCGAGGTACTTCGGATGGCGCATAGTGCGAGAGAGAGGTGCAGAGATCAAAGTCCAAGTCGAAGAATTGGTGGTGATGGTGGGAGTAACATCAATGACCAGAAGGTGGTGGTAGTTGAAGACGAAGAAGAAGTGGGTGTTCGTGACTCGAAGCGATGATGACGGCATAATAATATGTAAGGATGCAACCCGCCGTACATTTTTTTAATGTGTGGGGAATCGATCCGTCGACCATTGCATTACGAGTCAGATGCGATCGCCTCGCGGCTATCGCGGCTTGCTGATATAATCGTGTAGTAAGTGGTGTATGTATGGATGCATGCGGCGCGCGCATGTAGTAGTGGGTATGCAACCCGCCGTACTTTTTTTAAATACGCTGGATTCGATCCGTTGACCATTGGATTACGAGTCCAAGGCCTTAAGCGCTCGGCTACCGGGGCTTATCGTGTACATGATGTAGTAAGTGGTATATGAGAGTGATGAAAGCGGTGTCCCTTAAAACGTCGCGAGAGTATGCAACCGCGTGTATGGAAGCATGCATGCAAGATGTGCGGTGGAAAGATGGTGTAGTAATACCATCAAATCCGATGTGCAAATCCCGCCGGCGTGGCTTAATGGTGTTTTTTTCACTAAAAGTACCGAGCAAAGGGGCAGGGCAAGGGGGCGGAACAAGGGGGCTGGACAAAATCTGGGACAAAGGGGCGGGGCAACGGGGTGGGGCAAAAAGCGGGGCATCGGGGTGGGGCAAAGGGGCGGGTCAAAGGAGCGGGTAACGGGCGCAGTAAACGGGCATGATACACGGGTAGGGTAAAAGGGTAAATATCTTAATTATTTAAAATATTAAAGTGATTCACACTCTACTTTCAAGGTCTATTAAATTACCTTTCATTTGTTATATATACCGGGTGCTGACTTTGAATACGCTCCACAGGGAAAATGCATGCGTTTGTGGAATTCCTCAATTTCTTGCTCCATACGTTGAAAAATGCGCTCAAAACAAGGTGTACGCAGAAGGGACGTATATTTTACAAATATAATATCTACTTTTTATTCTTAGAGTATCAAATTAAGAAATTAATTAAAAAAATTTTAACTAATTTATAGAGATCGTGTAGTAATAGCATCAAATCTGATATGCGAATCCCGCCGGCGTCGCTTAGTGTTGTTTTTTTTTATAAAAGTAGCGGGCAAAGGGTCGGGCAAAGGGGCGGGCAAAGGGGCAGGGCAAAGGGGCGGGGTAGGGGAGGAGTACGAGGGCGGGGCTAAGGGGCGTGGTAGGGGCGGCGTGAAGTGCCGGTCCAAAGGCTGATATTAATGTCTATGAAGTGCACGAGAAAGTACAAAGTATTAAATGGTCTTATAGGGGTAACTCGTTAAGTGCAACTCGAGAGTTATTTGCAGTAACGTTAGAAAATCGACCTATCCCATGTAATACTATACACCGAATTTTGAAGAACTTTGAGGAACACCGGTGTCTCTCTCCAGCCAACCATAACAGAACGTTACACCCCTGAAATATTAATCGAGAAATGCAAGAAGTAAGAAATGTCTGCTGTAGAAGTAGATGCGTGCCAGTCGCCTGGAAATATTGCTGAAGAAACTGTTTTTTTTTCTCTCCAAAGTACCGGTCAAAGGGGTGGGGAAAAGGGACGGGGTAAGGGGCGGGGCAAGGTGGCGAGGCAAGGGGGTGGTGCAAAGGGGTGTGGTATGGGCGACGTGAATGACCGGTCGAAAGGTACAGTAATCTAAAGCAGGAAGCTGCAAATGCTCAAAATTTGTATTATTAACTGCAACAGAGGCTTTTGTTTCTTTTTGGAGTCCTGGGACTGGCATTCTAGTTAGAAGTCTAAGTTAATCATGTAAATTGTAGATAGGTATCTATCGCTTGTCCAGTACCAACATTTTATTGAAATTTATTTACTAACTGTTTCTTTGACAAATCTAGCAGGGCAATGAAGATATTAGAAGTGTATTAATTTAATCAATATCCCACTTGCCACCCCACAGCTTCTGAATAAGGCCGCAAATATTTTAAAATCGAATTTTTATTAAATATTAGCTCTACCGCGCTCTGCCGAGGATGGTTGCAAGTTTTGCACAGTGTTCTTTAACTATGTTACACTCAAGAAATTACCTTAAAACAAGATGTATTAATGATAGCTAGCAGGTGCGAATTGCCGACGAGTAAGCATTCTTCAATTAATTTTAAAAGAATCCACCTTTACATTTACGACTGGTTGTGAAAGGCCCCAATTCTACAGACAATCCATATTTATAGTACAAATACTAGTACCATTTGCCGATTTTGTTAACTCTTAAAAAAATTGTAATATGTGATAAATATATTGTGTACAATTTTAGAAGTTAATTATTTAAATCTATCATTATTGTAAAAGTACAATGGAATTGTGATTAAGCAAAAAATGATTGCATATTTTTTCCGGTTGCGCAATACATCATACTTTGAATTTTGAATTTACCAATAACATTTTTATTTAAAAAAGGTAATGGCGACCAAGAAATTTCAAATTGACCAGCACATGAATACGGGCCCGCATAAATTACCAGCAAACGAAGCAGGACCTAGTCTGCAGTTATTAACGAATTGCGTAAATCAGACCGAGAATTGTAATACATTCAATAAAGAGTTGTGCAGCATGATGGTAGAATGTAATATTCCTTTCTACAACTTCGAAGTTCCAGAATTCCGAAACTTTTTTGAAAAATTTACCAAGAAGAAAATTGTGTCTAGGAAAACCGTTTCTAGAGTATATATTCCAGAATTATACGATTACTACATTAACAAAATAAGAGAAAAAGTTGTAAATACTTATATATGGTTTAGCGTAGACGAAACTACTGATGCATGTGGAAGATACATTGCAAATTTCGTAGTCGGAATATTGGATGGCAAACCTTCGCCTAGTTATTTGTTTGCCGTAAAGGAATTAAGTAAAACCAATCATTTAACAATAACAAAATTTATAAGCGAAACTTTTTCATTTTTATTGTTACCAAATAAAATACCTTCTGAAAACATTTTGTATGTGGTTACTGATGGAGCAGCATACATGGTGAAAGCTGGCCAAAATTTGAAATTTTTTTTCCGCACCTCATTCATGCGACATGTTTAGCCCGCGGAATAAACAGAGTGGTTGAAGCTATCAGAATGGAATTTCCATTAATAAATGAATTAATTTCTACCACCATTTTTGAAAGCGCCAACTAGGAATCAGATTTATAAAGAAATGCTACCGGATGTCCCGCTACCTGCCCAACCTGTTCTGACAAGATGGGGAACATGGATTGAAGCTACTTTATTCTATGCTAAAAATTACGCGGATATTAAATATGTCGTGAATACCTTTGGCCCTGAAGGTGCCCAATCAATTGTGGATTGCCAACAAATTTTTAATAACAAAAAAGTAACTGTGCAGTTAAATTAAGTTAAATTTCATTTTGCTGATATTCCAGCTATTATTAAAAAACTTGAATTTCAGAATTTGTACCTTTCCGAATCCATAAGCATTGTAGAAAAATTTCAGAACGATTTACAAAAAAATAAAAATGAAGTAGGGAATAAAATTAGCACAAAAATCAATGTACTATTGACTAAAAATAAGGGCCTAGAAGTGTTAAAATTTATTAACAGCGTATTAAACGGAGAAGCGGAAACCTTCGATAACTTTAATGAGGATAAGATTTATTCAGAATTATCACATTTATTTAAATATTGTCCCCTGACTTCTTGCGATGTAGAGAGATCATTT
>JABXWE010038539.1:0-15353 GCA_014611495.1 Limonius californicus
AGAATACGACAAAGTTTCGCGAAATTTCGCAACAGGGAACGAAAATATCCGAAAAAAATACTACAAAATTCAAAAAGTGTGCGACACTGGATCCTAAATAAATTATTACGTAATTAACAACAAATTTACCGAAGACAACAAAGTTCCAAAAAAAATCTACGAAATCTCGCTAAAATTTAAAAAAATCTAGAAATTTAAAAAAGTTTTAACAGAATCTGAAAAATTCACAAAATTGGGTGGTTATTTTTAAAGAAATCTACAAGAAAATTTAAAAAAAACAAGAATATTTCGACCCAGGCTTACTAAAACACGGGAAATTACAAGGAAAACTTGAGATTATGCAAAAAAAATCACAAAAAAAATATTGATAATCATAAAAAATTCTAATGCGGGAAATATGACACAAAGTTACGGGAAAATTTGCGAATACAATCGGGAAACGTACACAACTATTCAAAGAAAAGGGTTTACACGGAAAGTCTTCCAATAAGCGAGAAAAATGGCGAAAACGACGCAAAAAGGCCAAAATCTTGCTAGCGAAATCGATGGTAAAAAAAAAACAAGGCTCTGAAGTTATACCTATCCCTTCACCTTCTTGATAACTTTGAAAATAGTTGTAATAACGTTAGGATATGTTTCACATATTTTGGAGCAGTTCCTCTAAATTGAGAACAAGTAATTCATTGCTTCTACTAACTATTATATATCGTGGCAAATACCATCGGAACAGGCTGGCTTTGTTAATGACCGAGGGACCCGTGAACATATGCTTAACTTGAGACAAATTATGGAAACATTCCCTGAAATTGATAAACTGGTGTTTATTGGCTTTGTCGATTACAGTAAAGCCTTCGATAGCCTACAATGGGAAAAATTGTGGACATCATGCTGGAAATGGGGGTGCCTCGTCACCTTATCTGCATCATTCAAAGATTATGTGCAAACAGCAACGCAGCAGTATGCTTAGAAAAACAGCTATTCACTCGGTGCAAAATCAAAAAAGCCGGTAAGCAAGGGTTAATACCATAGTCTGTACTGGTAAATTTATATAGAGAACATAGTATGAGAAAGACCCTAGAAGGCTGCAATGGAGGGATCGTTGTAGTTGGAAAGAGAATTAGCAATGTACGTTGTGGAAGCAGCAGAAGAATTGGAAGAACTATGAATACCATTAGGGGAATAAAGTAACAATTGCGGACTAGATATCAACTGCCAGAAGATTATTATTATGATTGTGGATAGATAAGAAACCAATAGGCCAAACGTAAAGCAAGCGGGCAAAAGCTACGTAGTAAACCAGCACGTGTATCTAGGAAGTCTTAATACTAATCATCATTGCGGCAGTACACCCGAAATGAAACGCAGATGTGAAATGGCGAGAAAAGCTGTCAAGGAACTACACAAAACATGGGTGGATAGTGACATAACTCTAAACACCAAAAAAGAAGTTATAAAAACGTCCTACTATATGGTCTTGAGCACTGAAAACCCAAGACAGAACAATAATCGATGTACTTGAAATGTGGTGCTGGCGGCGTATACTGCGAATACTCTGGACCACTTGGAGAACGAATGAGGTAAATCAATGAACCTCGGCTATTATCCTAAATGGTATATATCTGCATCCTTAAATACTTTGCCCCTATATCAAGACGGGACGAAGACATTCTCGAAGAACTTACAGTCCAGTGTAAAATGGAAGGTACTAGAGCAAGAGGGAGGTCACTGAAGAGATGGGTTGACCAAATAAAGGAAAAAGGTAACACCTTAGTATATCAAGCTACGCATATATCCAGAAATATGGAGAACAGTAGGAAAAATTTAGTAACTGAAACTCAATTTTAAGATTTCTCTGTAGATTGTAATATTGTCTTCCTCTGATTTTCTGATTGTTGTCCGCATTTTTTTAATATAATTGTTTTGTTTTGTGAAATACCTACACTTTTTGGTTTTTAAGTAGTGCAAAAGATGAAATGCCGATTTACAAAAGGAAGGAAGGAAATGCCCCCACAGGAAGTTTTATCCTAAATATGGTACCTAAAATAACATTTATACATACGAGAGTGGTTTTATAGAATTGTACCCAACAGGATACGTGACATTGTATTGATATAAGTTAGCTTATTTTAGAGAGTTAACAGTGCCTTTATAAATGATAAAGCACATATAGTACTGGTTTTAAAAACAATTTTCCCGATTTAAGTGAATTTTAAAATAAAAACTACCTTCTTGTCCTAAAATTCACTTATTTGACATAATTATGTGAATTTGGTAGAAACATATTATTTGTACAGATTTTAGGGTTGTTACAAATTGAAAATATTTTTACACTGAATTGCCCGATACTAATTTTAGCGGGTTCTAAGATTTACTAATGTTTCTTATCGTTTAGTATTTTTAACGAAAACTTGTTTGACAAACTAATGATAATCAACTAAACAAATCGCTGGCTGGTCGGTTGCTACGATCATTTGGATTTACTACAGAGATAAATGGATATGTATGCAATGTTTTAAAATATTATCGATTGCAAGATTTCTCTACTTTAAAATGGAATACTACATACAGTAAAGGACGACGAAAATGCATCTGATATTGAATTAGTTTGTATCACATGGGAATGCAATTGCAGATTTACATAAAACTAGTTAAAGTTAGTTAACCATTTAATTAGATTTAACAATTGATTTCGAACTCCATTAGTAAGTTATACGGTGAACAAATTTTTGTCAATCTGTTTTCAAGTAGAATAATACTTGGTATTTCTAAAAGCTCTTGAAAATTGTCATTTTATATACAAAAGAAGCGATTTTTTACGAAGTTTGTTATTAAGAAAATGTGAATTTAAGGAGTATATTAAAACACGAGCTTAATACAGTGCATCAAAATCACCAGCATTCTATGCACATCTGCCGGGACATAGGTTACAACTTGTTGTTTGATGCAGGACAAGGCTACACGTGTCATGTATTCTAGTTTATGATAGGGTGATGTTTCAATTAAGTTTGGTCGGATTTACAAGCAGTATTTATTCCAATTCATATATGTGACATATTGACTGTATGGTGGTGGAGGACATGGTGTGATAAAGTTGAATAATACTATGTACTATGTTTTAAAGGTATATCGAGCAGAATATTTTATTAATGTAATAATAAGAAAATAAAGGGAAATTAACTACACTCTAATCATTTCACTAAAAATTCGGATGCCGTTAATTAAAAAAACTGTCTTTCTATTAGGTTTTAAATTATTCATCACTGTCTCTCTTTGCTCTCGATAGAAAGTGATGACTTTCGTTCCTATGCCTGTGGCGTGTATGTAAAGTAATATACTCAAAGAAAGGGGACCTACTGTTTATTGCGGGCACCAAACCGCGGTAAGTGTCTTGAACTTCTTCTCCACGGTCGGTGATATCTTTTTATAATAATTTTAAATAGGTAAATGGGCAATAACTTGTAACTTTCAAATTGCAAAAAACTATGTCTACTAAACCAAATATATGATTTCTTAATGTGTTGTTGAATAATACTTCATTTTTCATTAATTGTACGACTGTGAACTTTATTCAAATGTCATCGGTTTGAAAGGAAGTGGCATTTAAAATTCTTATGTTTAATGTCCTTCAAAGCCAATACCATCATAGTATCAAAAGGCATATTTTTTGCGGTGGAAGCGAGTTGAAAGGGAGCTCGGTTTTTAGGAAAACCGTCGGATATGGATTCAATTCCTCAGCATTGCCACACAGTGTATTAAAATCTTGTACTGCAGCCCATTAAATAACATTCCCCATTCCGGTTGGCAACCGTTTCATTTTAATGCCAAAAATCTTTTGTGGTATTTCTGTTGTTCGCATTCGACGTTTGATTGTAGGTCAGTCGTGTTTCCATTTTAGCACCAAGGAGAAGTACGTGGCAGAGAAGAGACTATTGCCCAGCAACACAGAGTGAAAAGCTGCTGACGATTGACAACCTTGACGAATTTTTTCCTAGAAATTTATTCAGCTGTGAGGTAAAAATTGAATGGAGGCAAAATCGTTGAATAACATCGATCTGGTAGCATCGGGAGGCGGCCATGGGTTAGAGGTTAGCGCGTTAAAGACTTCTACGCTGAAGGTCCTGGGTTCAATTCCCTGTACCGGATAATCGGATTTTTAACGGCTATTCTGCCTTGCAAAGCAATGGCAAACCAGCGAGGTACTCTGCTTATAAAATCTTCTCTGGAGTAGACGTGTTTACACCGGAGGCCACCTTAAGAGCAACACAGACATAGCAGGGAAGACCGCTACGTCTCGTAAGAGATAAAGCACTCTAAGAAGAAAAGAAGGTAGCAAACTGCCAATTGCAAAAGAAACAACACTTGTATGGGCACGTGTATTGTCTTAATGAAAAGTATCACTTTTTTGCTAAACCTGGTATTTTTTACAAATATTTTGTTCAATTGGTCCGAAAGGTTAGCGTAGTACACTTCTTTCGCGGTGGAGGATAGCAGTGTTTTCATTGTTTTATTTTTTTTAATTCTATAGCGAGAGGCCCAAGATTCATCTGTGGTTATAAATCGCTATTCTATTGAAAACAATCCCACCTTTTTTTTTTATTTGCAAAATTTACAACCTGCTAGTTAAAGCTATAAGTAAATGTGATTAAAGAATTACACCTGAGGGAGAAGTTATCTACTGATAACTCTCCTACCTAATAAAATAAATGTTCACTGATTTTAAATATCCGTATAATAAACTGATCACTAATTTAGCGCATCCGTAGGCCACTGTTTTTTAACCGTCTTCTGGCGGAGTGTAGAGTTGTCTTGCTTCCTCGTTGGGGTGTTCTGGGAGGAGGTAGAGGTAGTTTCTTGTGAATCTGTTGATTTCTTCTCCAACAAGCGATATACCAGAGTCGTCGTGGAGGGTTTTGTTGCTAATGTACCATGGTGCATTGTAGATCATTCTAAGTATCTTCGATTGGAGTCTTTGTATTATTTGTATATTAGATGGTTTGGCACAGCCCCAGAGTTGTACTCCATAAGTCCAAATTGACTTTATTATACACTTATATAGCAGTAATTTGTTTTCTGGGGATAGTTTTGATTTACGTTCTATTAGACATCCCATTTGGCGAATTTTTATGTTGATTTGCGTTTTCTTAGATGTGATGTGTGCTTTCTATGTGAGTTTTTGATCGATTGTTAGCCCTAGGTATTTCACTTGACTGTTTACTGGTAATTGTGTGTTGTTTAATATGACAGAAGGGCACATGATATGTCGGTTGGTAAAAGTGATTTGCGTGGATGTGGTGTGGTTAACTGTGACTTTTCATCTGTCTAGCCAATTTTGTATCAGGTTGAGGTGTGTTTGCAAGTTTTCAGAAGCTACTTGAGGATTAGCACTTATTGAAATTATGGCGGTATCGTCGGCGAACGTGGCAATTATAGTAGAATTTGTGGTTGGGATGTCGGCCGTGAAAATTAAATAGAGAAGGGGACCCAGGACACTTTCTGTGTCGAATTGGTGTGTTGGTAGTACTGCGTTTATTTCAGTGTCTTTATATATTCTTTTGAGCAGTAGCCATTCTAAGGTTTTGGATATAATCGGGAGCAAGCTTATTGCTTAAGCTTATATAGGATGTACTGTCATGGAACTCAAAAAAGTAAGATATACTATTAGAAATGCAAGAGTACCGTATAGGTATTTGCACTATATCTGAAATGAAGAAAAGAGGTAAAGGAAACATTACATATACTAAATATACATTGTTATACAGTGGTATTGGAAAACATAAAAGAGCCGAGGCTACTACTACTCTGTAGGACTACTAGTAAACAACAAATACGAACAAAATATATTGCACCATACCAACGAAAGGCTGCTAAGGATTACAGTGCATTTGAATGAAGGAAAATGTATCATTTTCAGCGTTTATGCACCGGATACCCGAAAACCGAAAGAAGAAATGGTACGTTTTTAAGATGCACTACAGATTGAATTAAACTGAATACCTTTAATGCAGAGAGTACTAATCATAGATGACTTAAACACACGAATCGGAGACACCGTGACAGCCGGAACCAAACAACGCTTGAATGAATGCTTTACAAATTCGAACGCCGAAACTTTAAGAGAATTTTGAATTCTGAACAAATTAAGAAAAAATATTACATTTTTTAATCATAAGATTAATAGGATAGGATATGGACCAATCCACAAGTCCAAGAGAGCACTATAGACTATATTATAACAAACAGACAGTACCAATCATCCCAAATAATAAGTGTTCGGTTATTTACCTCGGCTAGCATTGCCTCTGACGATAAGCTACTGGGAAAAATACGCCTAGAAATCCAACAAAAAGAAGATACCACCAGCTTATGTTGAAAAAATAAACACGGGATAATTCATCAACGAAACAATGAGAATTCTATGGGTAAACCGACTACCGCAAAAAATAAAAGAGAATAGTATCGCTTCAGAAGATGATGTTGAGGTATGTTGGCTTAAAATTATAGAGTATTTAAATAATTCTGCTAACGAAGGTGGAGGTCGTGAGTACATAAGAATGTCATCACACATAATAAGCCATTGTTCTCTTCGGAAATAAAAGAACTAACCAAAGAGAAATGTAAAGCGCATTTGGAATACCTAAGCAATAAATCCGATGACGAGCCTATAAGATACATAAGGATAAGAATATTGGCAGAGCGTTAAAAGTGAAATGGAACGCAATCTCTACGGGTCCTGAAAGAAGATATGGGGAATGCTGAGACTCAAAAAGCAGCAAACAAACGAATTCACGGAGACCCGAACTATTACAGAAAAGACGTGGATGGACTACTTAACTATTTGCACCTTAAAGACGAATCAGAAGATGATGAAGAAAGAAAAGAAAGAGAAGAAAGAGGAGAAAGAGTAGAAAGAGAAGAAAGAGAAGAAAAAGAATAAAAAGAAGATAGAGAAGACCTATATAGTGTAATAACAATCCTTTGCCAATAGATAATAGAACCTGGAAGAATCTCCACTCGAGTGGAGGAAGAGTATTACAGAACCGATTTAAAAAAAAGGGATAAGAAGCACCCGGAAAGCTATAGAGGAATAACTCTTTTCAGTTCCATTACGAAGGTGTTCATCAACGTCATACGATCACTGATTAGTGAATACATAGAAATGAGCGAGGAACCTTGTGGGTTCCGTAAAAACCGATCTACTTTAGACGCCATATTCAAACTAAGACAAATAGTGGAAAACTCTATCGACTATGACAAACCAGCTTTTATATGTTTCATGGATATAAAGAACGCGTTCGACAGAGTCTTACTACGATATCTAATAAAAATTCTTGAGTAACATCCTGTACTACATGAAATCACGAGAATAATTAAACAACTCAATACCGGTGCATAAACACTTAGCAGGCGTCCCTCACGCCCCCTTTGGGGATGTTAGAACCGGTCTTCGATGCGCCGTACCTATGCGAACAGATTGAGTTCGCGACCGACCTGCTGCGATGACGTGGACACGTGTTGGACGTCGATTTGTGTTTCGACTTTGGAGGCCCCTGGCTGCGGAACGGTACGAGCTACGGGAAAGTGCCACGAGGAAAAGTTGTTGTCTTCAATGAGGCCAACAACATATCCGGACCACAAATTGCAATTTTTCCGGGTGCCTTCTTTTATCCATAAATTTGTTATATTCAATCATCTGTTATTTTTTCCTGGATTAATATTTTTTTATGAAACTCAACAATCAGACGCAGAATTAAAATACCTTTCAAATGAGGTATCACTCGATCCCTATTGCCATTTAAAAAATAGTCCAAGATGGCGCCTAGCCGCCATTTTGAAAGTTACAAAATTTAAATATAGGCTGGGAAATAGTAGTTAGTCTCCCATTAAAGCACACAAAATTTTGTGAAGAAATATCAAGTCGTTCAACAGTTAAATATCTCTTTAGCACAGGAAAGGGAGACTCGAGACTTGTAGATGATTCCTAACCTTGAAGTTTGTTGACGTTTTGAAACTTCAAACTCAGGTACAAACAAAACACGTCAAAAAAACACCCGAAGTCTAGTGACGCTACTTTGGTACTACGCCCCAACTTCTTGATTTTCGGCTAATTTGCCGAATTTTATCCATTTTTCACACATATAAGTAACAAATAACGCCGATATGAACGGTAACACTTAATAACATAGTTTTAATCAAACAGGATATAATGAACGCACAAAATAAGAATTTTCGTTGACTCGTCAGACGAGCGCCTGTTCACGTTGGGATTTTCATGACAAGTCCCCGTTGTTTTTCCCCCGTTTTTCAAAAAGTAGCCACGGCAACATCATATTACAAACAAAAACAAGTACGTTTTGTAAAAAACACGTGACTTCCTCAAGCAATGGGAAAGCAGAATGAAATTAACACAAATTAATCAAATCTTAAATGTTTAAATAACTTTTTGAAAATATCATTTACATCACAACTGAAATTATAACTATATTCCTTATTTAAAAATCAATGTTTTGACCCATCAGACGATCGATCAGTTAGTTTTTTTTTACAAAATTCATATTCATTTTAAATATAAATCACCTTAATTAATAATATTACAGTTAATTATGATCAAAATCATATTAAAATGTTCTTCACACCTACATCCAATTATTACTCAGAAAAATATGTAATTGGAAGGTCCATTTTCCTCTAAAATTACATGTTAGTTGACAGTTGTCGAACATAATACACAAATCTCATATCTTACTGTTTGCCAGGTGAAAAACTCACAGTCGAGTTTGCTAAATACTTCTAACACCTTTATACAATTATTACGACTACAAACAAGCGAAACGGAACGGATAATTCAAAAGCTAGACACCAGATCTGCTCAAGAAAAATCAATGGAGATGACAAACACTAATTGAACATGACCGTTACTTGGTTTTAACAATTTACTTTTCAGGTTTAAAGCAGAAAACAGCTTTAAGTTATCTAAATAAATTCATTTTCTATTAGATTGTCTAAATCAAGGTTCATATAACATCCAATATATTACAAACTTCGCGCCATTATGTCCGTATTGCAGTTGGCATGGTCTGCTGCAGTTAGTGTAGTTTGGCATACATCCGAAGGTTCCCCGTGTACTGAGTTCTAAATAAGTAAAGTAAAGTAAAACCATGATTGTAAATGTTATTGATAAATAATTCATATACAAATATCCTTTTTTTTTTCTACCTACTATGCATTTACTTGAAGATTGTACTCGTTTTTGGAACGTAGGTTTAGGGTTATGTTTGATTGTTGATTGGTTGGTTTTGATTGGGAGAGATCTAGGACACGGTTTTCTAAAAATATCTTTGCACTCAGGCCAATTTGGCCAAAACTACGAATTTTGCTAATCTGGGGTAATTCTAACCCCAGTAGTGATGTTTCACTGTTAGCGATATTTAATTTAATTTTTAATGAAATCCGTCACGGGGACAGTTGTAATACCTATTATGGAGACAAATGTAACATGTTACAATTTTACCCGAATTGAAATACATTATTTGCCATAATAGTTATTATTGTCGCAATATTATTATATCGCAATGCCGAGAGCTAGAGTTAGAAATAACCAGTAGTATACCAGTAGTAGAAGGCATTAGTGAATGTAGGGTATAACTCTCATAATAAAATTTTATCCACGGAAGACGCAAAAGTGCTTTGCAACTACATTTGAGTGTTCGAGTTTGTACTAAAAAAGAAATTAAATATTCCAAATTCGTGGCACGATAGAAAGATGGGCTCAAAAGATTGATTCGCCAACTTTTTGAAGAGGAACCCTATGTTATCCATACGAGTTCCAGAAGTTACCAGCCAAAACTTTAATAAAGTGAATGTGGGCAAATTGTTTAATAACTTGGCGAAAGTAATGGAGCCAAACAAATTTGAAGTTTCAGATATCTTCACCACTGATGAAATTGGGGTAACAACAGTGCAAAAACCCAGTTAAATTGTTGCTACCAAGGGGCTAAAATAAGTTGGTGCAGTAGCGTCGGCAAAAAGAGGCACGTTGGTTACCGCTTGTGTTGCAATAAGTGTAGTTGCAAATACGATTCTACCGATGCTAATTTTTCCTAGGAAGCGTTTTAATGCATATTTTGTGACGAAATCACTCAAGGGTTCAAGAAGCGAAGTTAATGGTTTGTGACGAATGGACAAACTTTCTTTAATTTTATTCAGCATTTTGCTGCCCATACTAAACCGTCTATAATTAGGTAATATTTTTGCTCCTTGACAATCATGAATCTCATTTAAATCTTCCTACTACAGCTTTTTGTTGTGAAGATCGCATCAGTCTCTTATATTTTCTCCCCATATCTCCCACCAGCTGCAACCATTAGATCGGGAAGTGTATGAGTGTATTAAGACATAGGT
Source organism: Limonius californicus (assembly GCA_014611495.1). Lineage (NCBI taxonomy): Eukaryota > Metazoa > Arthropoda > Insecta > Coleoptera > Elateridae > Limonius > Limonius californicus. The sequence goes on from JABXWE010038539.1 coordinate 10,399, forward strand.
AAACAATTGTGTGGATGCATTGATGAAAAATCATGCACCATGATGATATAGACTTGCCCGGAATCGTCACACAAGCACTCCCGAAAGCAACAACGCTCACTAATATAGTGAGTGGATTTAAAGTGAGCGGCATAAGTCCATTTAATAGGGATATTTTTGAAGATTTTGTATTTGCACCGTCGGAATCAACAGACCGCTTCTTAGATTCAAATCAAAATGATGCTCTTGGCGAAATAGGAGATACTCATGAGTTACATTATGAAAATGAATCCGTTCTTTCCCCTTCAGCTTCGAATCAAAATGTAGTAGACGTGAACCTGTTCCTCCTACATCTAAAGAGGATACACGAAGAGCTTCTAAGAAACTGTAAGAAAATATTAGACTCTTTCCAAAAACAACCGGTAGCAGTGACAAGCAAACAAAGAAAACACAGGAAGACGGCCATATTAACGGAAACCTCCGAAAAAAAAAGACTTGAGGAAGAAGAAGACGACAAAGGCAAAAATTTCAGGGTTAGAAGAAACTTTTCGGAAAAGTAGACAGTTCTTCAGACGAAAAGGGCGATGCTTTGTACGTGTATTACATATTTTACAGCCGTCTCTTTTCGTGTGACAATTGTCCCCGGGTTGGGCACAACTATAACAAGTGTCATATGTATATATCAAAAATAATTTTTTTTGACATACAAATGGAACACGTGAATTAGAATTATTACATTGCAAAGGAAAAACATTTTAGTAATAAGATTGAGTACCTTTAAAATGATTTTTGACAAGGTGAGATAAATTTATATACGAAGTATTATAATTGTCTGCGGTTTCTCCTACTATTGGCAGACTCGCATACGTAGATTAGATTGATTTGATGTGAAAATCTCATCATTAGACATTTACGTTTAAGTGATAGATATTAATGTTGATCTCATGTTGAATGTGTTTTTTAATTACCTACTTATGTTCTTATTCTTCGCACAACTTTGCATTTAAAGTTTAATATTAAGAATCTGCTTTGGAAGAACTTCCTCTTTATTCAGCTTTCAGTATACTCGTACGTTGAATAAAGTATAACTTCAACCTTTCCTCTGGAGAATCAGCGTCACGTTTTAAAATTGCAAATTAACGTTCTACAGTAGCAAAATTAATCCGGCAATGGTACACTACTTAATATGCTGATGTTAAAGTTTTAATTACTACATTACTACTATACACATATGGTGCTTTATATTCGGTTTGCAATGTATGTAAATAAACAGAAAACATTTTCAATTAATTTGTTTTATTTTCGTTGGGCGTTACAGTACAGAATTGTATTTTTAAAACAAATATATTTGATTTCGTTAAATTATATTTATAACTTTTTTTGTAGAGGTAAATATTTTGTGTGGAACAGCCTTGTCTTCCTAAGTTCTATGTTGTTTTACAGGTGCAATTTGTTGGAATTCCTAAAATGACCTATTTAAAGCTTAAAATATTCATTAGTTTCCTCAATCGGCCGTCTGCGTTAATTATTCATACTTTTAGCTTCAGTAAAACCCATTTTAGATATTCAGATCTTTGGGAGTAGTGTCTACTGAAGGTGAAAAGTTTAAAAATTTCCTTTTCCTTCTAGTCTATTATAAAATCTGTTAGCGTAGAACAGCACCTGTGAGAGCAATTGGTAACTTCAAGTTGGTAGCATCAGTGTCTGCATAGTTATGTTACGAAGTTAACGTATTGACAAAGAGAATAGAATGGTGAGCATCTACAAAGGGAAATACGAAAAAGCAGTCTGATAGGAAGGACAAGAGCAGAACTATGTTTGATCTTGAAATGTTGTCCAATTTTGTTCAATTTTGTTACAACGTTCCAGATGATGTTCGGAAAGCGTTCAGTTACAAGTCAGTAGAATATATCTTAGTAATTAGTTAGTTAATAATCAGACCGTTCTCCATTAATTATTTGTTTATCTTAAATGGTCATTTTTATCAGGATACAATCATTTAGAACAGCTATTACAGCTAAAGTTAAAAATTAGTATAGGGTGCGAAAATCTGTAGATAACGTACAAGAGAAATGTTAAGTATTAAATACAGTTGAACTTACGCCCTTTAGGGTTATATAGACCCGCTAAATTGGATTTATCAATTTATTAAATATTAATTATATTTTTTGAAAGCAATAATATTGTTTGTTTTTGTTGGGCCAATGCAAACTTCTGTACAGTTGTTCCAAGTCATTTTATATACACCTGAAATTTCTACACCATTCTTTTACTCAAAGTATTTTCTATATCATGTGATATGTTTGATATACTTTTATAAAACTATAAATTACTGTATCAGCTCGTATTCGCGAAAAAACCGGAAATGTTAAATATTATTATCTTATTTTGGTTGATGCAGAAGTGTATTAATTTTATTTTGTTTATTAATACTTGGTATATTTTTGTTTATTTGATTATGATAGTTTTATTATCGTTTCAATGATTTTATACTTATTATGTTTGTTTTAGAATATAAAGAAATGGTAAAAGTTTTCATTTTTCTCGCAAGCGAATGAAGTTTTTTTCCGTTTGAAAACTATTATATTTGACTTTTAAAAGATAAAAATGTATAATTGTGTATCGCTGAATAACAGAGGATATAAATATACTGGGAGTTTAGTAAAAAAAAAGTTATTTGGTTTAATCGGGAAAAGAGAAAAAATGTTTAACGTTATCGTTTCGTAAGTAAATTTGAGCTAGTTACGGTTGTATATAATTTAAGGTACGTATTTATTAATATAAAAAAATATAGAGTGGACATATGTGGTGGTAGCACTGTTGGTAGAGCGCGCGCTTTTTGGACAAAACGTTGATTGCGGCTTGCGTTTGATTTCCCAACCTTACCACGCAGCGTATAAAAATCCTATGCTGCACCCACCATAGACAATTTTCCAATCTAGTTGGCAACCGTGGGATATTAATGCAAAAAACTTTCTGGAATTTCTGTCGTTCTGATTCGATGTTGAACTGTTAGTCTCCCATGACAGCTTAGCGTTGAGGAGAAACACGTGGCAAAGAAGAGGCCGGTACTCAGGAGTGGCACGAAAAGGGTATTGATGATGATAGAGACACACTGGTATATTTTTATTATAAAAAGGGTTAACTTATTCTTTTGAAACATTGTACAATTGTACGTGGTAGTATTTTTTTCATGTTTTTCTTATATATTCGGCATTACTCTCTTCCTACATTGTTTAATTTCAGCATGTTTATAAATACGGATTGATCCAATATCCTTCACTTTTGCCAACAATACCCTTTGTATCTTTTTACTTATTTTGGTCAGCTGGCGTATAATTACAGTTTCTGCTTTCTTCGGTAGATTTGTTGCTAGAACAACATACCATAACATTTACAAGCAATTAGATGTGTCCCTAGATAAGTAGTTCTGTGTTGCATTGTATCGTATTATGATTGAGAGAGATCTAGGACGCGGTTTTCCAAACATTTTTATGTATTGCAGCAATTATTGGCTTATCGCATACCCTAACTACGCATTTTGCCTATGTGGTGTAGTTACAACCCCAGTACTGAATTTTAACGTGTAACACATCACATTGCCACAAGACCTACGGCTTTACTTCTGATCCAACAGAAGGAACAGTCGTTTGTAATGGACTAATATTGACTGTCACGTGAAGTCCATTATAAGCGAGGTCTACTGTACTCAAATTCAGAAAGTATATCTAACAATATTGCACTTTGCATTATGTTTTCTTTTTGGCGTGTTCATATAGACAACGGACGTTCTCGAGTGCAATGCAATAACGTTTGCTATAATATTAACGTTACTGCACTTATTCGAATCAAATTAGGAAGCTGCAAACCTGTGGCTAACAAAATGTACGAATATGCTTTTTATTTCCTATGCGGTGTTATGTGATTTTAAAATTTGCCGTTACATATTACTAATTCCGTAATTGGTTTGCCGCTTCGAAAGAATTAGTATCGTCATTTTAATTGAATATCGCTGTTTTATTAGAAGTCTTATTTTGGGTTACTATTTTCGCTATTTTGTTTTGACTTGAAAATTTAGTTAACGTTATTTTAATTGGAGTCTTGTTTTGGGTTGCCGTTTCGGTATTTTGTTTTGCCTTTCGAAGCTTGAGATGTTAATAGCTTCTTTGTGTGAAATCTGCAAGCTCTTGTTTTTCTTCTGCGCTAGACCTTGAACGCTTCCTGGAACTCGGAGTGTTAAAAACAATTCCAGAACCTTCTAGAATTTCTTGGGTAACATTTCGTAACGTGGCTCAATTTTGAGGGGAGAAATGCAGGTCCCCATTGCATTTTGAGTTAGTCCAGTTTAGACCTTTGTGGACTCCAGTTGTCCGAAATCTCCATCAATCGGCAACTGTATTTACGCAATATATTGGGAGTAGACTCTTATCCCCTGACCGAGTTGGTCGTACGAGCATCGGGTTTTCCTTCAACCGCGGCGTTTCCTGCTGTTCATTCACGTTACCGTACCGAATATTTGCTTCAGGCAAAAGTAAAGAATCGACTAGAAAGTCGGATAATTACGAAACAGCAGATTATCGCCTTGTTAGTGCACAGTGCAGTTACTTGTGCGTCTCGATTTTTATCGGATCTCGACGGATTAGAAGGAATCCCGTGCCAGCATTGTGGGCGCAAGTGTACGCCTTGTTTCCAACCTCGTCAAAATCTACAATTTCCCGGAGCGGGACACCCATTCTTTTGCTCCAAGCGGTCCTGAAGGACGTTGTCGACCCCATTCCCGGTCTTCCACCGGGGTTCTACACCTTGATCCTGGCGCTAGCCGTCTTCAATACAAGGTAAAGAAAAACTTGCCGTTTTGTGTTTTGAGAAGCCAAAAACGTTTCAAGAATATTGCAAAATTCAAACTTACGGACCTCGTTTTGTATCGACCCTCAGACACGGTCCTTTTTGTTAACTGTATTCAGCAGAAGAAAAAG
>JABXWE010038540.1:0-10563 GCA_014611495.1 Limonius californicus
ATTTTACCGTCCGTAGCACTGCCTATTCAAATTAAAATGAAAATTATTAAATTAGAAAGTCCTATTTATTATTTATTGTTAAGACGACGCCTGTGCAATATCCACCAGGGGCGTCAAATTACGCTCTAGTTATGTTTAATAGACTAGCCGGCAGATATATCAGTCTACAGGCCTCAAATAATAAACCCGTCACTGCTATGAATTATATGCCTTACGACAATCTCGACACCGTAAGGTAAAAGAGGAATTGACAAAGAAAGAAAGAAAGAATTATATTTTATAAATTACATACTCTAGAAAATATACGTTGTGGGAATTGTATTCTCTAGGAATTGTACTTCCTAGGATATTTACACTTTAGGAAATATGCGCTCTGGGAATTAAAAGGTCTAGGAATCAGTGGCAAATTTCCTATTACGCTAAGTACGCTGGTAAATTATTGACGGCGGAAAATTTTCGACGACGAGAAATTTGCAAAGGCGCGGCGACGCGGCTAAATTTCCTATTACGCTAAGTAGGATGGTAAATTTTTGACGGCGGAAAATTTTCGACGGCGAGAAATTTGAAAAAGCGCGGCGACGCGGCTACATTTTCTGGCCGATTAAATCAATAATTTATCAGAAATATTTCTGCTTATCGAAATACGCCACGATTTTACCGTCCGTAGCACCGCATTAAAATGAAAATTATTAAATTAGAAAGTCCTATTTATAAACCCGTCACTGCTAAGACTTATATGCCTTACGACAACATCGACACCGTAAGATAAAAGACGGATAGATAAAGAAAGAAAGAATTATATACTCTAGAAAATATACGTTGTGGGAATTGTATGCTCTAGAAATTGTATTTTCTATTACGCTAAGTACGCTGATGCTTACGCTGGTAAATTTTTGACGGCGGAAAATTTTCAACGACGAGAAATTTGCAAAGGCGTGGCGACGCGCCTACGTTTTCTGGCCAATTAAATCAATAATTTATCAGATATATTTCTGCTTATCAAAATACGCCACGATTTTACCGTACGTAGCGCCGCCTATTCAAATTAAAATAAAAATTATTAAATTAGAAAGTCCTATTTATTGTTAAAACGACGCGTGTGGAATTATAGGAATTATACTTACTTATTCCATTTTGAATTTATTTTCATCCAGAAAAAATTGCAATTACACAGGGCGTGTTAATTAATACTTGGGGAAGAACATAGCATAATAGTTACCTTTAAAAAATTTGAAAATAAATAGAGATAGTTAGGGGTAGGATTGATCATAAAGAGTGTTCATAGGGACCTCGGTGGAACAGTGCAAATACGCGCTGTCACTTCAGCTCACAGTTAAATACGGTCGATCGGCTGCATGTTCGAACCCCGGCTGAGGCGGCGGTATTTCACTTACAACTTCTGATCTAAGTGTAAGTTCTTCAGTTTCTGCTGAAGATGGCTGGTTAGTTGCCGAAATACATATTTAAGTGTTCTAAATAGCATGGTGATAAGGGGTTTTCAAAGTGCTGCAAAAAATTAAACATTAATTTATGAGCATTTATTACATAGGGCGATCAAGAAACAGTTCAGGGATCCTCCATTTTGACGATTTATTTTTGAAGTTATTCTATTAAAATCGCATTACCTGTCATAATCAAGTAATATACTGCGTTATTTGTTTACATTTTACAATTGTTATAGAACTTGTTTTAGAATTACAGCAAATTACAATTTGTGGGAAAATTTCAGATTTATAATTACCCAGATATCTGTCAAAATGAAATAAATCATTGTCAATTAATACATACACATAATACTAGATTAATTTTTTTATCTTATGCTTAAAAATATTTTGTTGATCTAATGCTAACTCATAGTAATTATATAATGGGTAGTAGAAACTTGTTTACTACATTTATGTATTATCATATATTTTTAATGATAAGGTTTATCTACGCTAAACTTTTGAGCATTCCATGAATACACTGGGTGATTTAAGCCTCCCTCCATATGTGTAAATACGTATAATATCCAAAAATAATTGGTTAAAAAAGCAATAATATTTATGATAATGCCCCAATGTGTAGTGCAGTCTTCATTGCTTTTACATTGGATTTGATTGGAATAAAAACCTTGGATATTTAGTGAAGCCAGGTATAAAAGAGTGTTCTTAACAGCTTGGTTAAACTTAACTTTCGAAAGATTACAATTCTTCAGGTAAAGTTGCTCGAACAGGTTATGAAAGAGATAAGCATAAATGACCCCTAAAACTCAATTTTCTTCCAAGAATATACTAATCCTCTTTATGCAGTTTTGAAAAGACTGTCATTACTGACAATGTAAGTCCAGGGTATTAATTTAAATTTTCTTGCTATTCGGATTGAAGATTGTTGTTAAAAATAGTGGTGGACACAGAAAAATTATTTAAAATAATTAGACGTTTATTTCAAAGATGTGTTAATGGAGAGCCAATACCCATAGAACGAAAAACTTCAAATATAACACCAATACATAAAAAAGGATCCAAATTAGACACATTTAACTATTGAAGAATATCAGTTATCTGTTCAATCCTTAGATCATACACATTGTATGATCTAAGGTTCAATCAGTAGACTCTATGCAAAAATTCTGTAAAATTTGATAGAGAAAGAAATAGAAGAAAACAGAAGAGCAGGCAGGTTTCAGAGCTGGACGCTCGACACTAGCCAATATATTCACCCTAAAAATGGTCGTAGAAAAAAGAGTAAAAAGAAATGGGGAAATACATTTGGCCTTCATTGATTTAGAAAAGGCGTATGATAGTGTGCCAGTACGTGGGCTGTGAACCTACCGCCCGGATAAAAATGCGAGAAGGTTTGACGGAAGAAATTGTTTATTAACAAAGAACCGAGACAGGGATGTAGCATGTCTCCATCTCTGTTTACAATATATTGTTACGTGTCAAGCGAGCTTTTGCGTCGACCCGCAACAGGAAAGATGGAAAAAGGCCTTCGGCTAAACTCTAGTTGTGTACAGAGTAAGTCAAAATTAGCGGGCGCCACCTTCCAAATCACGGCTGATTGTAAGTTCTCGTGGAAGGCCGAGAGCCAGCGGCTTACGGAAATCGGACTCAACTTTATTGTGCCTCCTCCTTAGTTTTCTTCGGTAGGGAGTAGAGAGAGGCACAATTGTGGTGTTCTTGGGTTCTTAGGGAAGCAGGCAAAATTCGCAGGCACGCCCCTGAACACTAAATCACGACAACGTTATGGTCAGGACTTTCTTTGACAAAAGAAGAAAGACGGGAACTTCAGTAGCCAAAATCTCCGCCGCTGTACGGGATTATCACTTGCAACGGCTCAAAGGAGACTTTCACGGGGTTGAAGGCTTCTAATCCGTCACAAGTCGATAGAACAATTTCCCTGAATTGTCTTTATAAAAAGCTGACATTCTGCTAATATTTTTAATCCGACACAAATCGAAGATTCTTTTGCTTAAGGCAAAAAACGACACGATATATTCATTTAGCAGAGGAGCTCCCCACAACTGTGTTTCCAAAAGCCGCGTGCGCTCATTCCCAGAAGCTAGCGCTCACTCTTGCCTTGTCTTATTTTGTCATCAACGCTGAGATAGTAACAGGCAACCGGGACGAGCGAAGGTGTTAAATCGTCCGAGGAAAGAACGAAATACGAACACCCAACAGCTGGAATATTTCATCATATTGCCAAAGATGTCGCAAGAATTCTAGAACAAAATCTCCCACGTGGAACTTCCGGCCATTCTGCCAACGAAGAATTCCAAGAACTGCCTTCGATCGGCATTAGACAGACTAAACATACATGTCAAGCGTTCGATTAAGTTTCGAAAATGGCCTCTCATAAATTAATATTTGGAAATAATAAAATACTAATTGATTTAAGAGCGACAATTAAAATAAAACTTTAATGCAAATGAAGCGGCAGAATCAAATGAACATAACAATAGTTGAACCAAACTCTGCAGAAATGGCAAAGGTAATGCGTATCAACGGGACTAAAGCTACATGATAATTCGTTATTCACCCTATATTTCGTAGACGACCAGGTGGTTATAGCAGAAGATGAAGATGACCTTAGCTATATGGGTCGTATACTGAAAGACCACTACAAAATAGCGGTATTAAACATCAACATGACAAAATCACAATATTTAAGAATAGGAAAAGAAGAAGTAGAGGACCTACCGCTAGAGGAGGAAGAGATGAAAGGAGTTAACAAGTACAAATATTTAGGAGTCATTTTCAAGAAGAAAGGCAATAGCGAAGATGAAATAAATGATAGGATAAATATGGGCAGAGACGTAATACAAACGATGAACTCATTACTACAAAATAGAGAATATACGCAGCTATCGTACAGAGTGTAACAACTTACGCTTCGGAAGCTTGTGAAATTACTAAAAGAAATAAAAAGAAACCGGTGAGTTGGACTATCGGAGGAGAAGTTGCCGCAAAGCCAGACTGGAAAGAATTTGAAATGACGATATTAGAAGAATGATGGAAATCGAAAAGACAATAGTATTAGAAATACAAAGGAAGCAGTTAGTATGGTTTGGCCATGTAAACAGAATTATGAAAAACAGCGCTAACATGGGTGCCACCAGAAAAAATGAAAAGAGGTAGGCCAAGACTAAGTTGGATAGAAGGAGTAACCCTCTACTCCTTCTATCCAACTTAGTTTTGGCCTACCTATTTTCATTCTTTCTGGTGGTACAATGATGGCAAGAAATCGGAATCAAGAAATGACCCTGATCAGAGAGGTATGGAGAATGGGAACGGAGAGGCGGCGACAGCCATAGGATCCCGAAAAAGTACGTAAACGTTTCAAATTTACTGGTCGGTTAAGAATATTTATTTTATTTAATAATAAAGAACGCAATTGATGCTTACACTGCCAATGTTCTTTACTTTGACCCACCTTGTACAATTGTGTACGCTATATTGATAACCATCGGTTGTTTCTTGATCAATATTTAAGTTATCACATTGTTTCTGACATACTCCATACAATTTATTAGGCCACTATTGTCGCCGGCTGACGAGAGTGCGTGATCGAGGAATGCAGTTAACGGTGTCTTTCAGAGAACATTTATCTTCTTGATACGGAAATCCATGCGTCACTATTCTGCATAAAAGCGTTTCTTCCGCTTTGAGAATATGCTCGACTAAATTATAGTACGAAATAGTGCGAAAGTGATAATATCAACACGATTGGATTTGACTAATTGTTTTTATAATTGAATATACACCATCTTGCAAAATAAAGGTATTATACAGATCGACCAACTAAGCTGGTATTTATGTTTAGTCTACTTTCTGGAGCTTCCAGACGTATTCCCATAACGGATAATGATATTTATTGGCATTGGCAAGTTATTACTCATAGTAAATAGCCAATATTATTTAAGATTTAGATCGTTATCAACAGCGGTTATGGATTTAACAGGTCTGAAATGATTGAAAAATATAGATTATTCATTATGTTTTATTTTCATTTAAGATCGCCCTATTTTGGCTTCATATCGAAGCTGCGGTATGAGACAGGCTGTAGGAAATGTTATAGTTCTTATGATGAACATTTTTCAGTTTCGGATTAGCGCTTTATTTGCACAGCACAAACTGAACGCATTTTTGTCTTTGTTAGTTGCTTGCAGATTCATATTTCGGACAAAGACGTATGTCGTAGTGACATCTGCGAACGAAACAACATCAACACTGTACGTGTGACGTATTCTGTCGGCTGACACGTTTAGTAGAAAGAAACAGAGATACCCGAAGAATGTTGAGCAGATGCAGCCAAACGTCACTACTTAAATCTGTTTCCAGCAGTATTTAAAATGTTTTGGAAGTTTATACGGCATATATAACTATTTCGACGGCAATGTCGGAGTCTTTGTCAACCCCGTCCCAGATCCGGTCAAAATTATGACAACCAGATGTGTAAAACTGTTGAGGGTCGACAGAAGCGCAGTTTAGCTTAATTGCACACCAAGGGTACTTTCTACCTAACTTAAGTGCTATTCTAAAAATTTAAAACAAAATTGTTTTTTACAAGTCCCAAAGTTTCACTAATATTCGTAGCACTATTGTTATGAACAGCCAGTTCAACATTGGATGTTAGTTGGTGTTCAGTTATTCTAAAAAGAGAACGCTGTTAGAAATGTCCGGAAATTTTTCGAAGGCGCAGTGTCAATAATTTGTGTTAAATCTATTCATTATTTTACGTACGAAAAAGACAATTTTGGCCCATTACGCGACGTTGTAGCGATTCGGGAACGAGTTGCAGATGCATTAAAAATAAGTTTACCCACCATACGGAAAATAGTGCAGCAAAGGAAAGACAACCTGCCATTAATAAAAAAAAGTGCACAGCTCCAGAATTTCCACAATTTCAGTAATGAATAATATTGTAAATAAAAACTTTTAGGTAACTTTAGAAAATAAAATATTGCTGTATAAACCTCCAAAACATTTTAAATACTGCTGGAAACAGATTTAAGTCGTGACGTTTGGCTCCATCGGCGCGACATTCTTCAAGTATCTCTGTTTCTTTCTACTAAACGTGTCGACCGATAGAAGACGTCACACGTACAGTGTTGGTGTTGTCGGAAATTTGAATCTGCAAGCAACTAACAAAAACAGAAATGCGTTCAGTTTGTGCTGTGGAATTGAAGCGCTAATCCAAAACTGAAAAATGCTCATCGTAAGAACTATATCAAAGCAGGTAGTAAACTGCAGACTATGACGTTTCTTTCTAAGAAGTGAAATCCCCTTATTCCATCCCCATCATTAGCCGACGACTATAGAATCCCCATCTCCGATTCAGGAGGTGCAAATAATGATTTGATAATGAATATGCTCCAAATTAAAATTTCGTAATATTTCTATCATACTGATGTTCAAGTTTCCATTTTTGTCCTACCCTATACTACTTGCTATGCCATCGAACTTCGATTACTCAGATATGACCCATGTTATTTTGTTTTAATAAAATCTGCGTTACTAGGGTTCCATGCTTTTGCACTACCCTGTACAATTTGCTATGCAACTGCAAACCCCATTTCCATGGTAACAATAGCCAAGATGACATTTCTGATAATAGAAAGACCTTTACCGTAGACTTTTTTATCACTTATTTAAGTTTACATGCTTTTCAATTTTCCCTGATCTTTTTGAATTTTTTACACCACTACAGTTTTCTTTTTCACTTTAAACAATGCCGAATAATGCTTCCTTTTCAACCAACCAAACAATTACACGAAACACAAAAAGTAAGTATTGAAGTTTTGGAATTGGAAGTAGAATTTTCATAACGTATCACTGTTCAAGCATCCATATTCCATATGCTTGCTATACCCTGCAGAATTTGTTATGCGACCCTAATTTCTACTACAGGATGAACCAAATGACATTTATGAAAATATATATTTCATACTTTCCCCTCGAGCTATTCAATTTGCTATGTCTCTACAACTCTACTTTCCAGTTCGGGATATACAGAATGACATTCTTTATGATTTTGAAAGGATTTGGTTACGCCCTCCAAAAACATTTCTAACAAATTGCATAATACATAAGATAAGCTTATACATACTTTTGCCTCATTATATAATTTATTCCAGCACTATCAACTGGATACTGTTTTTGACAATAAATGAGGTTTGTATTTGACCCCTATAATATTGTTATTGTAATGATGTTTAAGATTTCATACATTTGCCCGACCCTGTAGAATTTCTTATGCTGCTGTAACTCCAGCTACCCCAATAGTCCTTGCGGAATGAGATTTCTAATCATCCAATGACCCTGAAATTTGTATGAAATATATTTACGAATGAAATTATTTTTTAGGCGTGCTTAACCATATTCTATACGTTAGTTTTACACTGTATAACTTACTATGCCACTGTAACTCTAATTTCCAATATAGAATGACATTTCTCATAATAGATGTAGGTTGTAGATTGTACCCACATATAATTAGAACTGTGTTTAAGCTTCTGCGACCAATATTGCATTCTTTTGCCCCACATTGTACAATTTACTATGCTACTACCATTCCACTATGCAATTTACAGTTACACACTATATAATATGCTGTACTATAGCAACCAAAATGCAGAATTGCGTATCTTATACTGGACTGGATTTTAGTCAAATCAATATTTAATTAAGGTTTTATAATTGATATTTTATACTTTTACCCCACCCCGTATAATCTTCTATTTCACTGTAACCTTAATTTCTAATTTACAATATGGCGCACGACTTAAGACCTGCATGTAACCCCCACAAATATTATTATCAAATTAATTTTTAGGTTATATACTTTTCGCTTACCTTGTACAACTGTACACTATTGGAGTTCCCATCTCCAATTTAGGAAATGAAATTTACATTTTCAGTTACTAATCAGGTTTGTATTTGACTGTGCAAACATTTTAATTAAATCAGTATTTAATTAAGATTCTGTACATTCCATAGTTTTACCCGACCGTGCATAATTTTCTATGATACTTATAAGTTCAATTTCCAATTTACATTATGCAGACTGACAAGCCGCGCGGGTAACCTCCATCAATAATTTTTATCAAATTGCTTTTATAGTTTAACTACTTTTGCCTCGTCTTGTACAACTGCACACCATTGGAGGTTTCATCTTCAATTATGGAAATAAGAGATACATTCTCATATTTGACGCACAGTTTTTAATCAAATCAGTATTTAATTAAGGTTTTGTAATTGATATTCTATACTTCTACCTCACCTTGTATAATTTACTATGATACTGCAAGCCCAACATCCAATTTATATTATGCAGTACCTATGACTTAAGCGGCGCAGACAACCTCCATCAACAATTTTTATCAAATTGATTTCTAAGTTGATATACTTTTGCCTCACCTTGTACAACCATTGGAGTTCTCATCTCCAATTTATTAAATAACGATACATATTCACAGTTGACTGCGCAGACTTTTAATCAAATTAATATTCAATTCAGATTCTGTAATTGATATTCCATACTTTTATTCAACCGTGTATAATTTTCTATGTCACTCTAATCCCAATTTCTAGTATGCGGAATAGCTGAAGCTCTGCCTATAACCCCCAAAAATCGTTGTAATATTTTACTATTACTTCCCCTTGTACAATTGACGTTCCCTTCTGTAATTTAGAAAATAAAAAATACATTCTCAGATACTAATTATTAGGTTTTAAATTGGACTGACAGCCAACTTTTAGTCAAATCAATATTTAATTACGGTTACACACTTTTACTCTACCCTGTATAATACCCTATACCACTGTAATCCTACTATTAATTTTAGATCTGTGGGATGACAATTTTATTATCATAATATTGTAGGTTTTTTCTTCTTCTTCGAGTGCTTTCTCACGAGATGTAGCAATCTCAACAAGAAATATCCTGATAATTTAACCGTCCTGATACAAATTGAGAACCAGTGAAAATTTGATTTTATTTTTGTGTTTAAGCTTCTTGGTTTTGAGTTTTAAGGCTTTATAATATACAGTATAGGAGATGCCTCCGTTTCAAATAATTATATAGAAAATACAAAAAATAATTAATAAACGTTAGTATATGTAAACAGAGGCCAAACGTTTTCATGGGGTGCAGAATCTGACTATTATTTTATAGAATGTATCCATATCGGAAAGAATTTGGAAGAGACGTCTTGGCGCTTTCAAAACAGAAACAAAAATTAATTGTATCCCCTCCACTAAACAAGAAGTACAACAATATTGCGCAACGTCTGTACGTTCGCCTGTGTGCCACAAGATAACCTACTGCAGAAGCCGCTCAGACAATTTTGTTTGTTATTTCAAATATTCAGAAGCCCAAAGATATTAAATTCGCATATCGGCTGCCCGCGCCAAGGATAGGCGACAAGTCAAAATACGCTGGAGAAGGCCTTGAAACAAAAGCGAGCGTCTTGTACAGCCCTATACTACGTCGAGGCTACGCCTTACTAGGTTCCTACGCGCCAAAAAGTAGTCCCTGCTTTCGGGCGACTTTCGGCAAAAAGTACGGCCCGTCATGGCGAAATTTTTCGCAAAACAAACGCGGAAGGGTTGCATAGGGCACGATTCAGTATTGTCACGGCGGGACCTTCCTGATTTAGCCCGAAACAAGTGAATAATGAATGTACATTGTCCGCGCGGGGGGAAGGGGAATTCCCGTTTGCCAGCTCTTGACTCATTACTCTTACCGGCAAATCGAGCCGGCATTTGCAGCGTGGTTTCTGGTTGGTGGGTGCGTTTTTCAGCGTAGCGCTGTTAGTCGCTGCCGGGCTGTGTATGTTCCCAGACGTCGACGTCGTCCTCCGGAAACTACATACATTAAGCATGTATACACGGTTGAATGTAGAATCTAAGAGAAGTCATTTCGTTGGTAATAGCAGTGTCTCAATATCTCTCATCGTTAATTTTGTGTGGTACACCCCGTGCGTGAGAAAAAAACTGAGAAATTAAATTTACGGTACTGGAAGTGCTTTATTCTAAAATACCTCGACTTAGTGTAGTTCAATAAGGTGAGTTGATTTAT
>JABXWE010038541.1:0-19822 GCA_014611495.1 Limonius californicus
ATATATATATATTGCTATGTTATTTTCCCTAAATTATGTAATTACCCGTTGTTATGCTTTGATCATGTTATTTTTGCTACGTAATACATAAATTATATTTAAAAGGATACTGTTTTTGATGTAGAAATCCAGATTGTATCTGAAATTCAGATTAATTAACTTGGTTGTTATGTAAATCATGTTATATGAAAGGTTATTATTATTATAATCGATAAATGTAAACCTTATTAGAATAAGAGGTTTGTTCCGATCTTCGGAATGTTCTACGATGTGATTTATCAGTTATCAAAGTGATGTGTTTGTGGATATTCTGTAGTGAATAGTGGCGGGGACGTCTATGTTCCATGGTGATGATGAACTTGGGTTGTCCTTATTATAATATTTCTTTTTACCTTTTATAAACATGTTTGTATCCAGGTTAATTTGAGAATTAGGGTTTTAGTAATGTAATAAATAGTTTATGTGTGACATAAGGGAAGTTTTGAAGTACCTTTATTTAGCTAAATGATGCTATTATTTGAGAAAGATTGAAATTTATGTTGAAGGAATAATTTTGAGGTTAGAATTTTATTTTTACTGATAATGTTATTAGTAGATTTGGATTATATAAATGTTTATAATTAAGTTGTATGAAGAGTTATGTAATTGTTTTTGATAGTTTTAAGGCTTCCTAGTAGAATTTGGGAAAATTTGTTTTTTATAACACGTGTAATTTTTGTTTCATTATTGATAATAATTTGCATATCAAAAGATTCGTAATTTTGCATAGATCACGATTTTGATATTAGTTTGTCGATATGTGTATTTGTTTAAGCTGTACAAGGCAATTTTAATTTATTTGATAACGAATGTGGAAGGGTTAGATAAGGTCCTATAAGGCTATTGGCCCATTTTCGAAATGTAGATAATTTTTGAGTATGATTTTGAATTTTAGTCTTGTTTATTTAAGTGCTTGAAGGAAGAGCACGTATCATGGTGTTCCGAGTAAATTAAATTTAAGACCATTTAGGTAGATTTTTGTAAATTTTGGGCGTAGCCAAGTTTCTGTTATCAAATAACTTAGGGAGGTTATGTTGATTTGATTTTCATTTATGTAAATTTCAACAAAATGTGAACTTAATTTACAGTTTAATAGTGTCAAGGGTTTAATAATAATAATAAAAATTACCTTCAGTTTTTTTATCAAAGTTGAGTTTGATTTAAATTAAAGTTCCTGCAAAGTAATTTATAGAAAATAAATAAAAGGTGCATTCATTACTTAAGTAAGGATGGGAATTTAACTTATCTGTACTATTATGTGGATTTATGGATGGTTATTGAAGTGTTTTCACTTTTATATGGGCACTTTTGTGAGGGAAGCTGGAGGATTTACATCTATTACGGTCATCCCATAATTAGCTGATTCAACAAGCAACGCATTTTGAGATCATGTGGTTCCGTCTAAAAGATGAGTTCGCGGGTATTTCTTTTTTGTTTAATTATAATTATATAACCATCATGAGTGGAGCCACGTAAAATAATAATTTTGTTACTACCCTGAGATGTCTCTTTAAAATATGCTTATGTAAATTAAAAATGTAAGTTCTTCGTTTGATAAATAATTTTGTTTAATTTTATTATTGGGCGTAACCAAGGTGGAGTTACTTTAGTAAATTTATTTATGTTTATTATTATTATTACAATTATTAACGGGGTTTACATAGCAATATATATATATATATATATCCTGACCATCGTTTCCTATATTCGTTTCCTACTCGGTTTGTTTCACACATTCCTATCCTATCCCAATGAATCTTCCCTAGTTCGTATTCTATTTCTACATCTTTTCTTCTGTTGCTAGTGTCCGTACATTGTAAGATGACATCTAGTGTTGGTAGCCTGATCTCTTTTAGTGATTTTAGCATCCTTTGATACTCTGCTGGTCCTCCCGCTGCCTTGGTCGGTAGTATTGCAGCCGCTGAGGATTAACTGCCGTCGTATGTGAGGTGTATTAATTTAAGAGGCTTTGGTCATAAAACTCCATGTTGGACAGATTGGTGGGTATAAATTTCCGTCCATTTTAGATCAAATGCCACACTGCCTGACTTGATTCGCAGGTGCTTATTTGGTAAACCTTATATGTACCTGTCCTGCATTCCCTTTTCACCATCAGCCATTAGGACGTACCTTGTTGGGGTTGAGGCCCCCTATCCCGACTTGTTTCACGTTGAGGTAAGACTCTTCCTTACTCAATTCCGGGCTTGTCCTCTACGCAAACTGTCCCGGGGACTGCCCGGCTTTTCAAATGTTTATATTTTTGGGAAAGACGTATGTGCAGGGTTTTACGGTCTTCTTGTTCTATTTTTAATGGGTGATACTGCAAGTCATACGATGGCGATTAGTGGTAACACACCTTAGTAAAAATTTCAACAAAAAAATGTTTAAGTTTTTATTTTCAGTGGGTAGTAGCATATGTCAATAAGCGATTTTACGGCAATTGTTCAAAGTCATCACCCTGCTGATGTGCACAAAGTTTCGCTTGGCGTATTCACGAGTCAGCATATGTTGCAAGGCCAAGGCCTTGTTGTCGCATTACCGCCGCAGCTGCTTCCAGTTACGGAGATCATCTTGGTCGAGAATTTCGGTGATGTACCATGGTCAAGTGAAAGTTCAACGGTCTTACATCTGGGGACCGAAGAGGCCAAAAGATAGTACCACCTTGGGCAATACATTTATTTTCAAACACAGTCTTTAGGTATTGACGAACTAAGCGGCCGAAATGCGTGGGAGTCATGCACAAACCACATTTGTTAACGAACATTTAGGGAAGCACCTTCTAAAAGCTTAGGCAAATTGACTAGCAAAAAGTGTAAAAATCATTTTCAGTTCCTTAATCTGGCAGCACAAAGGGGCCAATACATTGTCCGTTTACCAGTCCGGCCCATACGTTCGCAGCAAATCTGTGCCGAAAATTATCACGATTAACAACATACGGATTTTGGAAACTCCGGATGTTTGTATTGTGGCAGTTGTTTACGCCATTACGTGTAAACGTTGCTTCATCAGTCGGCAACACAACTGAGGAAAACGTCTCGGTTTCGTCAAGTTTTAGCATAAACCATAGTGATGATTGATGATCTTGAGTCTGTAACAATTGTACCCTTTGCACGTGGAATGGATACAGTTAATCCTCACGTAGTGTCATTCACCAAGACCTTGAGGAGTAATTCCTGTTCTGTTTAGCAATCGCACAGCATAACGCTGGCTTATAACAGCTGAATTTTGATTGCACTTTGCATAACTAAGCATCACCTCCACTCTTTGGATATTATTCCCATGGGCCATCGCGGTTTTCATTTATACGTAAAACTAACAAACTTTTTAACACATTCAAACAGTGCAATGTCCACTGACAAACGAGCTATTAAAATGCAAACTATATGAAGTGCATATGCCAACTTAACAAATTATTAAAACAAGCGTAATTACCTCGTGTAACAAATTTGGATCCTTTTCTTGCTAATCATACAACGTTTACTAAGGCGTTTTCGCCCGTTTGATTGCTCTTTAGGACGTTCGAAGGCGGTTGCACTTTCTTGGGCTAATGCTATCGCCTTTAAGTCGTATACCTATAGCTACAACAGGTAGCACACATGATTCGTATACTTTGTTAAGGTCCAAACGATAATTTTCGCCAAACAACAAGTCGCAGGCATAGAGTTTCTGTTAAGACGGCGATAACGTTAAAGGGGAAAACAGAGGTTATTTTTTATCCGCACACAGTGAAGCGAGAAATCGGCATCGTTTCTTCACAGAATCATTGATTACTGTTTGTCAATAATTTGACTTTTCGTCGATTTTAAAACGGGAGAAACCTAAACGGTAAAATTATAATTACAGGAACAATATGATTAACTCCAGTACCCTACATTGCACCGCAAGGTTCTCAAGTCGATCCTCTGTTCCCCTAAAAAATAGCAAACCAGCCGCTCAGCACATATTTTGAAAGGAACTCAGAATGACGTGTAACTCCAAGGGTATGATTCCAAGAAATTTGTCGCCGATGCAGTCGATGCAGACAAAACAAAATATTCCATTAACAATATTTCGCGATAGCGAAAGGTGACCTAAAATGCTTTGTTTAAGAATTAAAATAAAGAAATGAATTTAGCCATCCTACGATTTGTAAATATATGTTGTAACATTTCAAATGTCGCCCATGTTAATCCTATTCTTCTCTCTACATCGGCTGTTTGATTTTCTTTACCTATTCTATTCTATTCTTTACCTTATTGGTTATTAGGCGCCATAGGTGTATATGATCTCTTATGTTTCCTACAATTTGTCCGTCTATATTGATTTGTCTTATACTGTTGTCTATAACCTTTTATTTGAATTCATCTTCAGTCCAATGATTAAGGTATTAAGGTAATGTATCGATATTGATATTGATATTGATATTGTGAATATTTTAAATTCTAACTAATTTTAATAAGATACCCTGGCCAATAAAGTGATTCCGTCACGCCAATTGAACAGGTCATGATAAGCGCAGTTTCATATATGAATTATTGTCAACATAAACATGATATTATTATTATTATTATTATAACCAAGCAATTTTTAAATTTAGTTGTGTAAATATGTCTTTTTAGTATACATTTACACCACTGTTAGTCAACGGCTTTTGCCTGCTGCGAGCATTACCTAAATGTACGCTCAAGAGATAAATATTGGGTAAAATATACGTAACTTATAAAAGCCGGAAAGAATGATAAGAGTTTAAAGGAAGAGCCGTGTGGCGGAGGGTTGAGAGGCGTCACCGGGACAGTCTGTGTGGTTCAGTGGCTATAACTAGGCGTATGCTCGCAATATTTGGCGTAATAACTAATTAATAGCGTTTGCGAACCTACTAACCAATTGATGTGCTATGCGAAGATCCTCCAATCTGAGGCAAGGTGCGAAATTAGTGTTACCACATATGTGATTATATATAAAGAGGCTGCAACGGCAACGTCAGCGGATATAAGCAGTGGCGTCCCTGGCTAGGTTATGGTTTATATCTCATGAGGCATTATATGTGTTTACCTGTATGGTAATGTATTATATACTTGGTATTATATATGGTTTATATCCCAGGGGGTGTTATATGTATTTACCGAATGGTAACCTACTATCTACTTGGTATTATATATGGTTTATATCCCGTGAAGTCTCATATGTATTCACCCAAATGGTTACGTATGATCTACTTGGTATTACATATGGTTTAAAAGCATTGGGTCCTACTATAGTTGTTATACAAGACTGGTGTGTCTATATAAGTAGTTGTTGGA
This sequence comes from Limonius californicus, assembly GCA_014611495.1. Taxonomy (NCBI): domain Eukaryota; kingdom Metazoa; phylum Arthropoda; class Insecta; order Coleoptera; family Elateridae; genus Limonius; species Limonius californicus. The sequence continues at coordinate 5,319 of JABXWE010038541.1, forward strand.
AACAGTAGCGTAGTGAATATAGGTAGATAGTGTGTGTGGCATGATTAATCATTACTCCCCTAGCATTCATTCGGTAGGTAGTTAGTCGGCAGAGGTTGCATCGTAATTGTGCCTACGTGGACTACTATTATTATTATTATTATGAATGCAGCATGAATGCCAGGAGGGCATTGACTGACTTTTATGCGGGGGTGTGGATACTAATGATCTCTCCCCTTCGAATGTGAGGCTGAGGGGGCACGCCCCCTCCCGTGACTCCTGTGAATAACAGAGAGACTGGCTATGGACTTGGTCCATAACCTGGATCTCTCTGGAGGATTGGTGCACCAGAAGATATGCATAATGGTCGTAATTACTGTACGATTACGAATGACTGCGGATACAGCAGCTAGCCGGCAGATGAGCATCCGTATCCAGTTCGAGTTCCAATCCAGGCGCAGGGGGCTGGAGGAGCCCCGGTGAGTACAACTGCCCAACATTTCTTGACAGATCAGTAAGCCTAACTGCATAGAGAAAATGCAGAAGCGCTGCAACCGCATTTAAATTTGAAAATTCAGTAGTTTTTATTCGCCCCCGTAAGGTCGACCCTAACACTACTGTTAAAAATAGGTGTCACATCATAATTGACAGAAAAAATTCATGTAGAATTTCTTCTAAGGTAACATTAATTCAAACATGCACAACTGCTGACTGCAATAGTACATAGAAATCTGATGAGTTTCGAGTGATAATAAAGCGTAATATAACATCAGCAGAAATTGCATACGACCGCATTACTTCAGCTATGCATAGAGCTCGTGCAATGTCTGCGCAATAACTAAAATTGCATGTTTAAATTTGATGAGTGTAGCAGTAAAATGCGTAGCCTACCTAGAAGCAACACGTACCGCGATGATTATACATCAGTTTGCGCTATTATGGCTTAATAACCTGAAAGATTAGACCCAATTTATTTGCATTATGGATATTAACGGTCCATTACGTGACCAGAAACGCAGACGTAAAGTCGCTACTCATAAATTATATTTTGACTCGTCTTTGGATTGTTAAGGAAAATTAATTACACGGTCATGATTTTCATTACGTCGCGCCGCAAGAAAATATTAGCACTGTGCAAATATTTCTGTCATAAAACGGTATACGGTATGTTTAACTGAAAATAAACTTAAATACGTGACTAGTGTTATTTTATTGTTGAACAATTTATTCTATAATTCACGATAGTTTTCACTTGAGAATATTGCAGTTCAGTTTCCGTTCAAATGATAAAAGCTACTTATTTTTATAGGTTTCCGCATATAGAAAGATTTTTGTAGAAATAAGATCGTGAAGGTTCCGTTTAAATATTTCTTGTTCAGCAGTGTTCAATTAGAATTTGTTACTGATGAACAGGAAAAATTATAATATGTTGTAATGCAAGCACATGAAACGTTGGGTTTACATTATATTAAATTGAAAGACGTACTTTCAGAGTATTATTTTAATTTAATATCTGCACCCTTGCCTAAAATATGGATATCATAGTGCTTGAAAGGTTCATTCGATTTTAAGTGACGTACTGTATATAGGTACAGCCAGCACGTTTTGCACATAAAACTCTAAGCAAAATCTCGGTCTGGTTTATGGTTGTACGTTCTGATACTTAGCAGTTATGTACTCTTTACCATACTTAGCTTTTATGACATTTGACCCAATAACTTTCTAGCTTCATTTCATCATACTTAAACAATAAACACATACACTGCTAAGTTTCTAAGAACTGATATTCATTTATAAATGTTTATAAATTAAATAACTAACCTTGCAAATATGGCAGCAGTTTACACATAAATTCACCGAAGATGAAATCTCGAAGTAATGCTCCTACAAGAGTGAAGGGCATGCACAGTACGCCCAAAAGTAGATCAGATACAGCCAAGTTGAGTAGAAATAGATTGGTAATGGTTCGCATCCTCTGATTTTGCACCTGAAAAGTATTATTTATTGTAGTTACATAGAACATAGCAAATTCCAAGGGAATTGAACCATAGAAAATTATTTTTCATTCAGATATCATTTTATCAGATTTGCACACATTAGTTAAGAATCTCAACTGTATTGTTATTAATAACTATTATTAGTGTAACAAGTAGTTTTAGTCTTTTTGTTTCACAGCCACTAAGGTGACATTTTGTAAGTTCTAATTAGAGATAGGTCGTAAAATTACAGCCTGTAATTTTGTCACAGTGATTTGCTTGTCACTGGAATTAGCTGTTACCGACGCCCAAAGAATAAATAGTGACAGTAATTGTCATCGGCAGTGGGTACTATGGAACTTTGACTGCACCCTCAGTGGTTTAGAAAATGTACCTGAAGCTCCGCATGATACCGCAACACGGTGAACAAAACTGCGAAATGACGATTCCAATCGGAGCGCCTAAATAAGATATACAGGAATAAAAACCGAGCTAAAGCACACATAAATCAAACAGGCATATTAAATCTCTTAAGGCGGAGTGCTAAATGTGCCTGATACGTATTAAAACCCTTAATTAATAGGAACGATCATGTTGTAATAGTTTCCGATATATTTGACGGTCTCATATCCAGTGACAAAGTCACTAGTTTTTGTCACAGTGACTTAACCGGAGCAACCGGAGCAGTCGTGATTGAGCCTGTGACAGAAAAATTACTGTTTGGTCTATATCTACTTCCAATCTGGATTGGAAAATAGTTCTTATGTATTTGCATATTTAATACAAGTCCTGCCAGCAGTCAGCAAGTGATTAATATATGGCTCTTAATTTTATTGCTGTTTGTGACTGAAGTAAAAGCAACTGCAATTAGTATTGGAATCACCGTCAAGGTAAATCCGTTGCATTACAAAAATTTTAGAAAAGATTTTAATTTTCCTATTATAATTGTATATTTTCCGAATATTATTATCAAATTATTTTAATCGAAATTAAATTAGATTGTTTTTCTAAACTACACTAATAACAATAATATAGTTTACATTTTCGAACAAAGTATCTTGAGATCATAACATCTAAAAATATTATTTCAAATGCATTTTATCTATAGTTCAATTCTTTTGGAAACTCTATAGATATTCCATAAATAATTTAATAAATAATTTTGGTGTAAAAGGAGAATTCTGGTTTTAAAGAATTAAAGAAGCATTAATAAATAATGTATTCATAATTCATTTCAAGGTGGCATTAATAAAACCTCATAATAGTATGTATATGGACTAAGATTAAGAGACTGGGCAATTTTAATATACTCGGCACATGTTTAGGCGAATAATTCAATTATAACATACGTTAGTTGAAATTATACCGCATAGAGAGGGTGTCCTACAGTGCGTCGGAGTGACCCAGTAAGTCGAAAAAATTTATAAACATGCTTTGATATGGAGTTACATAGTCGGAGTTCTTATTCAATGTTTGAAGTAATAGATTTTCTCAGCGTTTGCTGGGATGCAATGGTTCAATTGCCTGGCCTCCCAGATCATCCGATTTAACTACGCTAGAGTTTTGTTTGTGAAATACCAGAAGATGCCTGTGACGTAGAGTTTATATTAAACAACTCTATAAGGAATATGATAAGTGGGACATGAAAATAAGTTTAATTAAAATAAGTTTAAAGAAAATTGAATACTTGGTTGTTAAATCTGAAGTAAAACTCAAAGTATCTATGTATCCGTGTTTCATAAAGTGAATTATTGTATATAAGTTGAAAACTGTAAGTGATTCTATACAGGGTGATTACTTTATCTTGTAACAGGTAGGTAGGCTACACACATTACAGCTGGTAGTATTCCATTGTAGGTATCTTAGTAAACTTTACATTGTTTAAATAAATAAAAATTAAAACTTTCGTTGGATATATTTTTTTTTGCATTCATACATACTACTGCCCCCACCCCTTGGAACCGCTTTCGCATTACTGTAGGGGGTACGGGCGTCAGTTCATACAACTTGCACCCTAAACTTAACGAAGTGAAATGCGGTCGCCTCAGCCGGGAATCGGACATTCCAGCGGATTAGCCGCATTTAACTGTGAACTCGAGTGGCAGCGCGTATTCACACTGCTCCACCGGAGTCCCACGGTGGATGTACTAAGAAACTTCAATGAAACTATTTACTAACAAATAAGATGCAGTTTTGCATTTAGAATATTTATTTCTTATAATTTAAACGAAACAAATACAAAAAAAGCCAAAATAACATAACAATATGTTCACAATAATAAAATCAAGAAGAAAAATAAATTAAACAAAACTAGAAAGAAAAACACTAATTAATGATGTAATAAATGTTCAAAGTGCCGTCCATGTTGCTGTTCACATAACTCAATCCGATGCAGAAGAGAATTTCTAACACCAGTTAGGTATGTACGGAGTGATTAACCTACATGGTTCAATAATTCTTTCACGTAAATCTTCTTGAGTTTCTACGGGAGTATGATAGGTGTTGTTCTTTACTTTACTCCACAAAAAGAAATCTAATGGGGTCAAGTCCGGACTATGTGTAGGCCAAGGATGAATTGTACCTCTTGCAATTAATTTGCTATGTAAAGTTTCATTTTGGTAGTTTCTTAAAATTCTATAGAAGGGGACAGGTACTCCATAATTTTGAAACCACATACGCTGTCTAACATTAAAAGGAATGCCTTCCATAAGTAGCGGCAAATCACTTTCTAGAAGATGTAAATACATCTTTCCGATGAAACTGCCCTCAAAGAAGTGGGAGCGATAACGTTGTAAACGATATCAAACTACACATTTACATTAAAAATTCTTTGGAAGTGTGCTTGCTGAATCCAATGTGGGTTATCTTGTGAATAGAAATGGCAATTGTGTCTATTGACACACCCATTGTTACTAAACGTCGCTTTGTCAAAAAATAGACTATTCCTTGAAAACAGTGCATCACTAATAACTTAGTTTCTTAAAAATTGGCAGAAATTCATTCGACACAAATCATCTTCAGTAAGGTGATGTGGTAAAGTTTCAACCGGTTTCCTCTTAAAATGTTAAATACTAAACTTTGGCTAAGGCCTTCAGTTCTTGTTATTGCTCCTTGGCTTATATGGGGATTATCAGTCAGTTGTTCGATGACCGCCGGTGGATCTTCTATAGTTGTGATATTGTCTCTTTTTTGGCTTGGAAAACTGTCCAAACGCCTAAAGGCATTATGTGATGAAAGGGGTCTATACGGGTATTTTTGTGCAGCCCGCCATCCTTCTGAGATTGATAGCCTGTTTGTCCCACATCGGCTTCTTCACTGCCACGTGTTCATCCTCAGCGCTAAGGTAGAAACACGGGGGACCTACAGATCTTCATAGTAATGCTTAGGTTTTGAACCCAAGTCAGAATCGACGTTTTACTCAGAAAGCGAGCACTCTACCAACTGACCTACCACCACACTCCTCTGTATTCCTCCAAAATTAATATCATATCCTTTTTCTCGCTCTTAGGATACCTTGGAGATTGTTATTACGACAAGGATCTATACAAATGAACAACTTTGTACGGAAGTTTGATAAATTTTGAGAAAAAAATGGTTGATATTTCCCTGTCCAACGGACCCTTAACGTAAAAACATACTTTTTATACCTAAAAGAAAAGGTTAACTATGCATTTCGTGCACATGTTAGAGATGTAGCCTACCTACTTGTTACAAGATAAAATGGGCACACTGTATAAATGAATACATAACAATAATTGTTGTATGGAATGGACGGGTTTAGAGTTAGCTATAAATTAACTAATTACAGTAATTTTTCCCTTAAATAAGTAGGCAGTGGCAACATTAATAACAATACCCTTAGGGGTTGTCAAAATTGATTACCATCAACATCAATAACTGCTAAAACCTGGTGATATAAGTGTAAGTGCTGAGCCGTACTAGCAAAACTGATTTTTCTTCCGACCAACAAAGTATAATAAAATTGATGGGGGTAAAGGATGAGACGTTATTAAGGTGGCATATGAAGGTAAGTAAATCCACGCGTAAGCAGAGTGGCTTGAAATTGAGTAATGTGTTATCGAAAATGGGAGATTGTGTCCTTGCTGTAGAGGCTTTAAAACTGATAAATGTGCTGGGACGTACAACAACTTTTACAGGAGTGGAAGTGTGTATAGAAATCAATGCACTTTTGCACGTAAATCTTGTAGTTCGACATTTTATCTCAGGGCAGCGACGAGAATATGAAATTGTAAGAGAAATTGCTGAAATTGAACATATTAATAAAATTTATAGTGCTATATCATTCTTCTAATGCTACACCCTTCGTTCTAATACTCGTAAAGTAACGAATACGGGAACAGCAGGGTACAAACAACGCATTTCCACGCAAAGATTTTTCATTCAGCGGATATTATTCTTCAAACACGGATATAGGGAAAGTTTTCAGTTGAACAAGAAACCATGGAATGACCGTAAAGAAACAAAATGACAGCACTAACCAACATGAAATGGACTAGCTGACCAAGAAAATAATTTAGCACGAGCAATTTGTTCCGTGCAGCTGTCCCATAAATATCGAAATTTCTTATCAAATTAATTTTAAAATGTGTTCCATGCGGCCTGACCTTTTATAGCGTTCTTATTTTTAGTAGTAAAACTCTAAGCCGTAAAAATGTATCCATGTTGTAGCAGATAAACCTCTGCACTGACTGTATTATCAGCCAGAAGAACTAGTTTGTCAAGAGCTCATTTCCATTAAAAACTGTGAGTTGGCAACGGTAAGGCTTTTCCGCAGACTTTGTATATTGCCACAGTGTTGGTAAATTAATATATTGGAAACGATATCGGTTGGCAGCACTTCTGTTATTAAATTGAAAGGCAAAGACCCTACAAATCAGATGGCGCCTAGATGAACTCTGTGGGCGTTCACTCACATATTGCTGTAATATTTTAAGAAGAAATATCGGTATCATCAAATTTGGGTATTGTAAGTGAAATTTATCGTTCAGCACAAGCATGAACACATGCTCTGGATAAAATGCAAAATAACGTGGGTCATTTTCAGAATGCCGTGCTACTTATGAATCTGGTTCTCTTTAATTATCATTAAAAACAAATAAACTTTGAACGCGTTATGGAAAACGGGATGACTCGCTGTAACTAGCGTTGTAATGAAAGTCAGGGTTTCTGAAATTTCTTTCATTTTCATATTTTGATTGGAGGGTTGCACAGGAGATTGTTTCTTTAGGATGAAATAGGAAAAAGTGTATTTTCAGAGTGTGGATATTAGCTTTTCCAGTTTTACACTGAAGGGTATGTGCGGGCCTACCAACTTTGTACTGTTTTTTGAAAATGTCGTTAGTTTTGGATAATCTAGCGTTTTTCACAGAAATAAGAAAATTTGTATTGTCTTGATCAGTAAAGACCGAAAATAGCCTAACAAGAAAAAATAAATTGAGTGCACTATAACAAATACCGCGGGTGTGATCTGTTAACATATTTAGTTTAGTATGTTTAAAGTTTTAAACATTTAATAAACACCGATGCTATTTAATAAATGAGCTTGCTCATTAATTATAATCAACGCTATTTATTAAACAATCGCTGCCATTTAAAAAATATCCTTACTAAGAAAATCTATCTAAAGATTAATTCTGTATTCGCCCCAACTGTCTCAACAATACGTTACTTCAAACTACTTCACATTTTTACGCATTAAACATATAAGACGGATCAGTATAGCTTTCGATAGATGAAGTAGACATCGAAGCTAAAAATGCCTTACATAATCTAAGCAAGCCATATTTCTTGGCAATATACTTAGGGTAGATAACTGCATAATTAACAGCAATGATTTACACTATAAACTTTATTTCCATTTAAATTTAATAGCACCGGTAACAATTTTATAAGGATTACAATTTGCCTATAAAGCTAGCCAAAAATATATTCTTTTTATTCTTCTGTATATAGACCAACTACAAAGAATAGGTTCTCTGGCCACCTTTAGCCTTTATGCAAGACAAGAGGCTGTTGTAACCCGCCGAACAGAGAACACTAATACCGAGCGATCAAGAAGTTTTCAAATTAAGGCGGGCTGTGAGTACTACAAAGTATGCCGTAGCTGTCATGTTAGTACCGCTCTACCTTGTCTTTCTTTCTTCAATTGTAAACGTACGCAAACTGAATTTAACTTCAAAGCTTATCTCGTAGCAATAAAACGATTTTTAAACAGTAAACAAGTAAAGCCATTTATTTAAGTATTTTAAGACAACTCCGGACTCTCCTTCTTACACCATTGCTAACATTTTGTAAAATCTGCAGATAGTTGATTACTTCCTCATATATTTTAATAATTCTTTCGGAGTTTCGAAAATCGAATTTTTCAGGTGGGGCCATACGAAAAAATGTAGAGATGTTAAATTGCACGATCTTGGAGGCTATATATTGAGAGTATTTCGGCTAATTATTAGATCTTCGAAAACTTTACTAAGGTGGTGCTGTATGGGGCGTTGGAAATAACCATGCAACTGATTTATGAATGAGAGCAGAACTTCTTGTCGATACCTGGCTGCTATCAGTGTACCATAAAGAATTGGTCCTACCAATTTCTCATATTAAGGGCTATCCAAATTCCAACTTTTTGAGGTTGTAGCGAAGTTTAAGTAAATATTTGGAGATTCCCCGTGCTCCACATTCTCATATTTTTGGGAATACACGTTTCCAGATAGGTGGAACCATACCTTGTCCAAGAAGAAAGTGTTGTCCAACAAATCATCGTTATCGATATTGTTTAAAATCCAGTGGCAGTATTGTCGTTCCTCTGCAAAATATTGCGGAAGCAGTTCGGGCACTATAGTTATTCGGTATGGAAAGATGCAAATTTTTGCAGGTTGGGTATAAAAGATAAACTTGTAATAAGACACGGAGGATAGTTGAATGTTGATTATTTGGCTTAAATTTTCAACAAACTAATCGGTTCGTCTTCTAGACCTACCAGTTGGTTCTTTTTTGGCAACACTACCGGTTTCGTGAAATAGCCTTATCGAGAAGGTTAATTGATTGTAAAATTCTGGATATTGGAACAACGTCTTGAAATCGCTGAAATTCTACAGACCGATCTGGGATGGAGTAAATCCACTCATTATTAATTTTTCGAGCAGTCAGAAAAACATTCAACATGAATGATTTTTGTTTTAAAGTAGAAACCATTTTTAAATAAAATTAAAATAAACACTCTTTAGCCAACAACAACAAACGCCAACCAGATTAAACAAGTTTTGACCAGTGAATAAATTATTCTAATTTGACAGTTGTTTCTCAGACATGGAAACATTTCCATAGATCTCCCTAATTTGGAAACTTTCTGATCACATGTTAACACTACCTAGTTTGCGTCTGTCCAGGATGTTCGTACGAAAACAAGGACCAACGGTTTTACGACTGCAACTTTGATAAACCTGTTAAGCATTTGCTTAAAATCATTGTAATGTAATAGAAGGAAAAATTTCATTACATTTAGTATTCCTACAAGAAATACCGTAAACTTTCGAGAAAATGGCTTCTATCTGTTTTTGTTGCAATACCTAAAGAGGCAAAAGCAAAGGAACCATCGCACAGTTAGCTTAATGTATTTAACGTTCTAAAGTGCGTATTCTGTAACTAACACGTTAATTTTAAAGGTTCTTTAAAATTTGCCATTTTAACAAGCCCGTTAATGTTAAATTGTTTGTTGTTATTCTGTAGCGTCTAATTTTGACCGTTTGTTAAAAATGTAATATTCTAACAGTCCCGTTAAAAATGCAAGGTAAATTGTGTGAACGCGCCTTTTTAGATGTATTGTGCGTTACCAAAATACCTAAAAGTTACCGCGGCTGAAATTTGAATTTGAGGTTACGAAAATGTTTTGTGTTGGGTGACCTGCCAACTCATAATTTGTAATGGAAATGGAATTGTCAAAGAAGTCTAATTGTGGCTGTAGAATGACCAAAAGTCAAAAGGATATTCTAGTGAACTATTTAGAAAACAATAAGGAGGACAAGGTTGGTCCAGCCAATTTTGGAAAAATAGCCACCCACTGGGATACTTTATCTGATTTACTTAATATAGAAACAAAAGGCGCAAAAAAGACAGTGAAGCAATGGAAAGAGGTATTTAAATGACGTTACAATTATTATTATTATTATTATTATAAATAAGTGAATGTTATAATTATATTGCCATTATAATTTGAAGGCATGGAATGAATAGAAATCAAATGCCAGACGAAAAGCTAGGGACATCCGCTATGACATCACAGGTGCTGGAGGAGGGAAGAAAAAAGCTAAGATTTTGTTAGACATAGAAGAAAGAATCTGGCAGTTACGGTCGAGTGTTGTCATTGAAGGGATGCCACTTCCAGAGGCAGGTGGTGTAGAATTGGACAGTAGGATTATTGTAACAGAAAAGTTGGGTACTAATGAAGATGTAAGCTATTGGGGATATGTAATTTTTGTAAAATTTTAATAAGTAATTATTGCTCAATAATAAATGCTTATTTAAATTTCAGTTAGTTGGGGTTTATGTAACACTGCCAGTTGAAGTACAACAAATTCAAGTGCCTGCATCTCTATTAGAAACACCAACAGCATTGCATATGGACATGCCAACAGCAGCAGTGCAGGTAGATGAAGTTGCACCACCATCGGCGGTAAACAAGCAAACTCCAAAGAAACGAAAATATCACAACCCAATACAGTAGGTGGCAACTATGCATGAAAAATGCTTACACGATGTTGCTGCATCTAACAATAATATTGCTGCATCTAACAGTAATATTGCGAAAGCTTTAATCAGACTTGCTGGAAGTATTTCTAATAAAGTTGCCAAAGGTAGTAGCGTGTTTCAATTAAAATTTTAGGAGGTTACACCACTTTCTGACAGTTATTTTGCTCACCCAGGCTGTGTTTTGTAGAGTGTTATTGTAGAATAATAATAAACAATAAAAAATATCCTTCTATTATTAGCGTTTTTATTATTAAAACCTTTTTTAATGTACTTACTAAAAATCAAATTACAATATCATCGATACTAAAGTATTAATTTTGCTTACTCACTAAATTGTCAGACGAATATCAATAAATCTAGATACATATATTTAACTTAACTTTCATAATAACAGTATTAAAATTAAAGAAAACTTTTTAAATTCACATGTTTATGTTACTGGACAAACGTATTAACAATTTGTTGTCGGAGGAGAGTTCCCTGGTTAACCCAATCGTGATCTACAGGAACTTGTGCAGGTCCAACTACATTTTCTTCGCGAGCTTGTTCTTCATCTTCGGGCATACCTACATTATAAAATATTGCCATGTTGTGTAAAATTCCACACGTATATACAATTTTTGCAGCTCTAATGGGATTGTAATGCAAAGTTCTATTACTTAATGTACATCTAAATCTGGCCTTTAAGATACCGTTGACATGCTCTATTATTATTCTTATTTGAGAAAGACCAGTATTGTACCTTGCTTCTGGTGAGTTCTCTACAAAATCAGTAAATGGTACAAGCAGCCATGGTTCGAGAGGGTATCCACCATCCCCTATCAAATAACCGTTGTATCCATTAATAAATTGTCTGTATAACATGATTTTAATACTTGAAGATGTCCATATTGCTGCATCATGTACAGATCCAGGAAATCTTGCATTCATGTTTAATATTTTATAATTCGAATCACGTATAATTTGTGTATTTAGACTGTAGTAGCCCTTTCTACAGTAATATGGGGCTGCTGGATATACTGAATGGTTTATGGGTGGTCCAATTATTTTAATATGTGTGCAGTCAATCACACCTAATAAATCTGGGAAATGATGGTTAATCTCCCGAAAACCTCTTTTCAATTCATTTTTGTGCTGTTCATCATTAGGAAAATGTATCCATCCGTTCAACAGGTGTTCTACCATAATATCTGATACTTCCATAATACAGCGACTGACGGAGGGCTGACTAAGAGCAAATAAATACCCATGACCTACATCCAATTGATAACTACCGTGTCCAAAAAAATGTAAAGCGGTAAGCACCCGTAAATGTGGCGGTACTCCAGTGGTTCTTATGCGATTAATCATATATATTTCCAAGGTATTTATGAGATCATGGCAACAACGTTTATTAAGACGAAATAATTTCAAAAATAGTCTGTCTGGCAACTCGAATGGGTTACTGTGATCTCGTATATGTCTCTGATTTAGTCGAAGTTGGTTTCTGTCAAAATTAATTATTGTATAATATACTAAGTATGTAGATATATGAACTATTGCGTTTTTACCTTTGTATTATATTGTTCACTTCTTCCACTAACACAATATGAAGAAAACCATCCAATACATACGCCATTTTCAATTGCAATAATAGAAATTTAAAGGGTTGTTTAATGTTTAACACTTACTCCTGACTAGGCTTTAAAATTTAACCATTAGCTATTAAAAATAGCGTATTTATGTTACATTTTTAAAGGACAAGTAAGTTACAGAATACTGATTTTAACTTAGCAGGTGTTAAAATGTTTAACGGGTGGTTAAAATTAACGTGTTAGTTACAGAATACGCACTTAAGATATTCTTCAAGGTTTATACATCAACGAATCTTCAGGAGGTTAGAACAAGACATTAGTGAAAATTAGGTTAGGTTTAGGAATGTCTTAGGAACTAGAGAGGCTTTGTAGTTTCAATGTACTAACACTAAGATGTATGGACGTCAATTAACCATTACACGTTTCTTTTCTGAACTGCAATAAGACTATCGACAATGTCCGAAATGCTCGTCCCATGCGACTGCCCAAAGAGGAGAACTTCGATACGAGAGACTGTACTTCATATTTACTTCAATCAAAATGCTGTTATATAGGAAAAGAATGATCTCTCAATAGCAATAGAAATAAAGAGAGATGTAACGTAAGGACGTTTGCTTCCACAATGCTCTTTAATCTGTATTCAGAAAAAATAATTGAAATAGCTTTGGCGGAAGAAACAATCGGTGACCAAATCAATAGAAGGCGGAAACGACCTATTGTATTGATAGCGGAATGTCTGGAAGGCTTGCAGAGATTGATTGACCAAGTGGTAAAAGTCAGTGACGAAAACGAATTGACAGTAAATACAAGAAAGACCAAAATACAAAATTAAGAAAATTTGAAGATCCGCGGAGAAGTGGTAGAAAAGTAAAACAGTACAAATATTTGGAAACAATTGTTAACAATAATAATGAGCACAGGGAGATCCAGTCAGTAATTTTGGAAAAGCAGAAAAACGTCTAATAGCACGAAGACAGTGTTTTGCAGCAAAGACTTTCGTTTGAACTTTAAGACCGGAATGTTGATATGCTATGTCTTCTCAGTACTGTATAACGGGATGGAAGCGTGGACGTTGGAGGAAAACGCTACTGATGTATTGGAGGTGTTCAAAATATCTTGTAGATAAGTTGGGTAGATCCGATAACAAACGACGAAGTGATATCAGGAGACTATGTAAAAAGAATTAATCAACACAATACAGATCAGAAAGCAGCAATATCTGGGCCGTAAAGTGCGAAGAGAAAGATACAGTTCGCATCAAGTAATTATACGAAGAAAAACACAGAGATTAAAGAACCGAGACAGAAGGCACATTTCTGGGTTGAACAACTTAAGAAAATGGATAGTTGTAGCTCCCCTGATTTATTCAAAGCTACCGCATTAAGAATCCAAATAGTTGTCAACATTTTAGAGGAAACATTGTGCTACGTATATGAAAATATACGAAAAAATTTATGTATTCTGTGACTTAAACGGAAGAAAATGACCTTGTGGCCAATAGAACAAAACAAACATCTGCTCAACACTGCTTATAATAAGTTTAGGGTAAAAGGAGTTCTGAACTGGGGGATTTACCTATTCCTTGCATTTCCACGTTATATATATATTGCTATGTATACTCTGGATAAATAAATTATTATACTCAAATAAATTTGATTTACTTCGACTAGCTCAAAAATTAGATCTTTACGTTGGTTACGCCAATAATACAAATTAAAATATACCAGCATATAAAAACCTTAAATATCTCAGGGTTTCAGTTCGTGACCTCGCTACAGATAGTTATAAAATTCTAATAATAAAAGATTACACAAATACAGGTATTAAACCAATGTGGACTTATTTTAATCCAAAATGTTGCCGTCCAGTGTATATCTGAATTTCTTAGAACTGCAACTGTCAGCAGATTCCCGCCAATTTTAGCAAGACAGCTTCATTTTGATTCCTAGTCTCACTGCATCCATGACCTCGATCGTTGGTAAATCAATTACGATTTAAGTGAAACGTGTTAAATTTGCAGATAAGGTAAGTAAACTTCTTCTTATTATGAATTAATAATTGCACTTTTAATTTGACATTCTCTAATAAATTAATTTTCAGGAACTTTGAAAGAAATAACACCATTCAAATATTAAACTCCAGGTATGTCGGATTATTTTATAAATTAAACACTTTTAATAACTTGAAATTTAAATAAAATTTTATTACT
>JABXWE010038542.1:0-20241 GCA_014611495.1 Limonius californicus
AATTTTATCTACTTTGAGATACTTGTTATGTAGAAATTCAAAATTTCTGATAGAGTTTGTGGTTATGTATATTCGACATCTGACATTTGTCGTTTTATGACCAAAGTGAAAGCAAATGTCACCAATCTTAAAAACCAAAAAGTTACCAAAAACAGTTTAATAATAGAGGATTTTATTACCAAAAACAGTTTAATAATAGCCTCCATTATTAAACTGTTTTCGGTATCATAATGGACCTATTATTAAATCAAAGTAGATAAAGAATTTTATGAGCTTCTTGCAGGAAGTACTATAATTAATATATACATATATACATAACTTAGGCTATACATTTTAATCCTACCCTGGTCTTCTTACATTGTGACAACTTTATTTGTGTATTTTATTACAAATTCACCTTCACACTTCAAACACTATATACATGAAAATAGATCTGATGCTGATGCAAATTTAAAATCGAATGCAGTAGCTTCCATTCTTCTTCGCCGTTCTTATGCTTGTTAACACCCTTCAATTATTCAAGTAAGTTTCAGTTCATTTGCCGCATGCATTATCTATGCTACGTGCTTCTCCTCAGAGATAAGGTAAGAAGCACGGGAAACCTACAGTTTAACGTCGGAACGACAGAAGTGTCAACTACGGTTGCCAAAGTCAGATTGAATGATTTTGTATGGTTGGTTGCAAAATAACTGTTTATACGCTATATTGAGGATACTGTAATCTAAAACTAAAAATGACGTTTTCCAAAAGCTAAAAACAATGTGACTGCAAAATCAGTTTGGAAGCAGCTTTGCTGTAATTATTTAATACCAATTAAATAAAAATATACATTATAACCAGTTTTCGATGCTAAATACTGAATGAAAAGTGTTGATTTGAATGTAAACTGGCAATATTGCAGACGCTGGAGTTTTAATCAGGTTTTCGGTAACATCTTGCAATAAATTGCAGTTTCAGTTATGGGAATTGAACGTCCAATTGCTAATAGATAGACATAAGATTCAGAGCCAGATATTTTATAAAAACATTTTTAAGCTAATTATCCTAATTAGACATTTCCGTTAATATTTCCAATTCAACTATTTTCTGGAAATCAAATTCTTCCTGTTGAAAAAGTATGGAAAATATGTAAGTTAAGTTATTGAAAGTATAATTTTATTTAACATTGCAAAGTCAATTCAGCAATTGTTTAGCGTAAAATTTGTGGAAAATACCGAAACAACATGGAATTTATTTTCAGAGATATTTAGCTCCGCATGTCCTCCAAAATCTCGAACACAAGCTGAAGATTATAGAACCGTCAGCAATATTTCATTGGGAATTTGTTGTTTTGCAACAGAGTAAATTTTGTCAGTACTAAATGAAATTGACTTCAGCGAGAAGACCGGTCATGATAAAAGGCCCAGCGATTGTGCTATTTATTTCTTAATTTTTAGGTAGGTTTTTAAACTTTCGCTTTTTTCAACGTACAACTATAGTTCATGAGATATTTTACCGGATAACAGATATAATCAACTATATTAAAGTTAATGCATTAAGCTGCTATGTTACTGATTTGCTATTTATCCAAAAATATTTAGTAAATAACTGCTGCACCATAGATGATAAATTACTAGGAAATCTTATTTCATTACTTAACGCTGCTATTTATTTGGTCCTGCATTTGTCAGTCGCGGAGGGTAATATAGCATACGTCAATTTTAATCAAAGCCCAAAACAATTATGTGGTCTCTCTGCGAAACTGTAACGCATCATTCTTAGTCTTCTATATTTACTTGGTTGATGAACGTTAATGCCTTCGTACAAGGCAGCCCGTGATCAGTAATGTTAACAGTCAATCACGGTTCAGGGCTAATCTCCAGATATATCGGCTAATTACCTAGCCCCCATTTATCAACATGATAGGTTTTGCTGCCAAGGAAATTTTTCATACACAGCGGGTTTTCGTTATATGTATAAGCGCCAACGGTGTGTATCATATTTTTCCCTATTTTCACATCGCAACGCTGACGTTTTTGCACACTTTTTGTACCTACGACCTTTGCATCTCCGCAGGGGATTATAAATCGAAAACGTTTTTGTTGTGTGCCTGTTTACGTTATTCTGGATAAGCCCTAATATAGCTTTACATTTGCAACAGCTTGAATTACGTAAGAGTTTCAAGGTAGTATTTGTTATTGCTGATTCTGATGTAGTTTCATACAAAAAATTGTTGTTGTAAGGTTCTTTGACAAAACTTCAAAATGGCAACAGACATGTTATCTAGGAAAATTTCTTGCTGCTCGGAAAATATTAATTAGTTTAAACTTTGTTTATTTTTGAGATTAATTCTGGAAAGTATGGATCTTTAATTAAACCCCAACCTTACACCGTATATGCTACGTATTATATTACTGCAGCTTAGGAGATAGTACGCAACTTTATTAATAACAAACCGCAATTTAATTTACCTATACCACCTGCGGACCCTATCATCTATTATGAGACTCTGTCTGTATATCTAGATCAAAGCAGAATTATCCATTGAATAGAATCTACATGTAAGTAGGGTATATCAAGCCACATCCCGCAGCGATCTAATTAAGGGAACTTAATTTCGCTTGTCGATGTAAAACAGTTTTTTGGGTTAAAAAAATGTATCAGATTTTTGGGAGCAATACCGAAATGAGGCAAGTAAACGCGAAGTGGATGTTATTAATAGCTTGGATTATTAACTGGTTTCAAAATCAGCTGACCACCAATGTACTCCTTAACAACTTTTTATGGTAAGCAATTTTCAAGCATACACAGGTAGAGGGTATCTAAAAAACGTTGTTATGGAAAATATGCAACAATATAACTACCAGAAGCGAAGCGTAGGTTTTAAGTGCAGGTAGGTTGCCTTTAGTGTTGAAGGTAGCATGTTGGTAAAGGAGAATATGCGACGCAAACAAATTTTATTGAGGATTCCACGATTAACACTGTTAGATACAAAGTTGGCAATTTCTGTTTTTAATTTAAAACAAATTTAAATAAGCCAAAAAATAAATAGAATAAATAGTTTATTTAGGTGTAATACAGGGTGACATATGGAAAACGGACGTTCTTAGAATGGTTAGTATACAGCTGTAAGTGGTGGTAGCGAGATGCGGTTCGGGACATTCGCTTCGAGGTGGCCTACTGTTTTAGTTACAATGGAGCAGTGGACGATACAGCAACGCGTGTTTGAGTACGATACGTTTATTCTAAGGGGTGAGTATGTCATTGCAACATAGCGGATCTTTTGTCCCATTTTAATATTGGTCGGAATGGCGCAGTTCCAAGCCGCAATACGATCCTGCGATGTGTTGAAGGTTTAAGATTAAGAGGAAACATAACAAAGAAAAAGCCGCCAGGCCCTGGAAGAAGTGGGAGGACACCACAAAACATCGGCAGAGTGACAGAGGCAATCATGAGGAGCCCCAGTGTATCGGCACGTCAATATGCACGCGAGTTACAGATAAACCGTGAATCTGTGAGAAATATTTTATGTTTTGGTTTAAAATTCTATCCATACAAAATGCAGGTGGTTCAGCAGCTCAATGTGAGGGACTACCCACAACGACGGGACTTCGCTGTGCGTATGCAAGTGGTGTTTGAAGAAGACCCAAATGCAGTAGTGATAATGAGCGATGAAGCTCATTTTCACTTAAATGGTTCGTTAAATAAACCAAATGAAAAACCTCTCCACTCTGAGCGTGTGACAGTTTGATGTGCAGTAGCCCTTTTTGGTGTAATCGGACCGTTTTTTCTTTCCGATGAGAGTGGCGTTACGGTGGCAGTGAACTCCAATCATTACGTTCACATGTTGAATACGTTTCTTTCGACCAGATCTTCAAAGGCGGCGAATAAACATAAGAAATTTTTATTTTCAACAAGATAGTGCCACAACGCAACTGCCAACTCTTCGATGGCAATTGTGAGGAGCATGCTCCCTGAATGCCTCATTTCGCGTTTCGGTGACGTGCCCTGTCCCTCAAGATCACCGAACTTGTCCTCCTGTGATTTTGTTCTGTGGGGGTACTTAAAAGAACGTGTTTATGTTCACAAAACCCATAATTTAATGGAGTTGAAAGATGCCATTACAGAAGAGGTGCATTTGATTGAACGATAGCTGTCAGCCAAAATTATGGAAAACTTCCGGCACAGATTTGCAGTGTGCTTTCAAGAGGACGGCCGCCACCTGAGTGACATAATTTTTCATTCCTAACTATGTTAAATCAAATGGTAGATATAAAATAATTTTTTCATCAAAATCAACTAAGCATACTTTTATTTGAAAAACGTTCGTTTCCCATATATCACCTTGTATTAGGTAGGTATATGTAAATATTTACCACAAAACATTATTTTACCACACTGGTCTGAAAAGAAATATTCTCTTAAATATAATCATCAATTTTTTCATCTAACGGAATTCTCAGAAAACTGATTGTATTGCTACCTAATTAAACTTTCCTCTAATATAGATCGATAATCACGTTATTTTTGTTATTCAAAATAATTTAAAATATAAACAAAAACAACATACTGCTGGTGCTGGTATAGCATAAAAATTTGTAAGCGTAAATATCTGGAAACACAAAACATAAAGTTGTAGGCAGCCGTAGGCTAGCCTAATCGACGCGACGTGTTAAAATTTTTTGTTTCATCCCAAACAATAACAGGTAGACACCCCCGGCAGCGAGATTTAAGGCAGGTTAGTTGTTACAGTGTATAACGAACCAATAGAAAGGGTTGTTTTGTTTAGATATAATAAGATATTTGTGAAAAGTATTTTAATTTCCTTTATTTCTCCAAGCAAAAACATAGAAGACATAGAAATGCAGAAAATTTCATTTTAGACGAGATCTTGTATTTCATGAAAGTCTATTCAAAAGTCCACACTATTAGCCTGGTCTGATATAGCAATAGTGACTGTCGCTTTCACATGACTCAAGTTTGTTGGAGAAAAATACAGCAGTTAGGACTTACAAAGGAAAAGACGAAAATTGGGAAATGGTTTGAGTTATTGTTTCGATCTGTTATTTTTGGAACCACAAGATGTTGTATTCAATCTAAGTTCATTTCAGCCAAATGACCATAAACCTCAAAAATTATCGGATTACTTGCTTAATAATTACATTTCTGAAGAAATAGCATATGTATCACATATATGGGCAGCCAAAACAGCTACTCATATTACTATCGCCTGCGAATCGTTTCATAGCTTTTATTACAAATGAAATGTTTGTGATTTTTTAACAAAGTGAGATATATATTAAATTGCAAAGTACTAATAAATGTTATAAATCTAACGCAGAAAATTAAAAATGAAAATCCTACTTAAAGGCCTGAATAGTTAACTACCTCAATAACCAATTATCGTGACTGCCCTTTGTGAAAGTGTCGTCACATTATTTTATTAATATTTTATAATTTAGTATATACTTATACATTCCTATTGTATAATGTTACCTCAGTAAATGAAGATATAAACTTTTATTTGTTTATTGTGTTAATATAACAACAGCTAAACCTTGGGGATAAAACGTCTAGTAGGATTAATTTAAATATTTCGAACCCGAGACGAAACGTCATTGTGGCTTGTACTAATAGGGGATTTGGGACTAAATATCAATCGCCCAGCCACAGTTTCTGCAGTAGTCCTAGTGTATGTTTCCTAGTCTTCCGGTTGCCTTTAACCTTCAGAGTCAAATAGAAACAAAGGTAGTACCAAAGCGACAGCTAATTATATATAATTTCTCTTTTACAAATTACCATTCATATATAAAAAATATTAAGTTCAAAAAGTTGTGGAAGGCTCAACCATGCACCCCTAATGGAGGCTTCATCACTGATATGGACTTTGTCTACTGAAATGGTAGTATTTTTTATTATCGAGTAAATACTCTATTTCTAACTTTTAACTTAATTATAGTTTATGGCTGTTTATTCATTGGGGTTCTTCACCGATAGCTTTACAAATGTTTGTTTGATTTCCGAATTAGGTGCTGTGGCTACAATTTATATATGCGTTTGCTATTGACTAACGTATAACTGATGATACCTAGTAGAATTAGTAAAATGAAATGGGATTTTTAGAACTATCCAGGATCGACCCTCGAGTCAGCTCCATGTCAGATGATGATGATGATGATGATGATAAAATTTTCGGAGTAATATTAAATACCTAATGGTATGGATGTTTCAGTGGTAAGAGAGTCAGGCTTTGGATGTAACAGTCCAAATGCTTCCCAGTTCGAATGATTGCAGTGGTTAGAAAATTTCACTAATTCCCTGGGTGGTTGGCATTGACTCCTGGTTTTCAGTTGCCATTGTGGATCAAATTAATGGCATTCTTTGTGCTACCGTCGCACTAAATGAGTAACCGAACTTTTTACACGGACGCACACATCTCACACCAGGCAGGTTATTCATGGTTTCCATACCAATACGATAACGCGCCGAATCGAGCCCTGTTGGGTTACAGCACAGTTTAGCCCTATCACATACCAACACTGCGTGTAAGTGTTTAGAACTCGTAGTTACCAAAGCCAGATTGAAGAATTGTGTATAGTGAGTTGCAGCTTTAAATTTTTATTTTACTATAACGGTGGCGTTTAAATTTTGACTGGCGTGGGTAACGCTCTCGAGTACGGATGTATTTTGGGCGCTGTCGAGTAAAATTGCTTAGCGAGCCTTTTAAAAATATTTAGGGTGCACACTATCAAATTCCAGTGTGTGCAATTCAAGTACGTGTGTGTACGAACCTAGGACGAAAGGCAGGAGAAACTGTAGCGGCTCTACCTGACGATCGATCAAAGGTGAAAGATATGTGACCGACAGAGAAACAACAGGACACAGAGGAAAGCGGAAAACTTTGCAGGCTCTTGTAGTCGCTGGTAGTATTAGTAGTCAATAAACTAAAATAAAATTATATAGAAAAAAGTTATAAATAGAAATTAAAACGGAGGTCTTGCGTAGCAAATGAGTGCAAAACGGTACAAGCGGATAGGCTTCTAGGGACGCATTTTAGTTAAAAACGACGAGGGTAGGACCCAGGTAGAAGACATAGCAAGCCGTCGCAACCAAAAAACAACAAGAAATTTTTGTTATACGGCCATAAAAATTCAACCCGAGGATAATACTTCCAATTGGGGCCAACTGCCAGGAAAACATTTCTCGTCTGCAACAGTCAGTCAAGCATAACTTCAATCAAGGGACCCACTCCTGATGGGGAAAAATAGTCGCGTTTACTATTTTACTGGTGGGCTGGAAAGCTGATAGGAGGTCAACTTAGGATGATTTAACAAAGGAGGCTAAAGCCAACAATTACAAAATATCTCATATTCAATTGCAAAGTGGAGTATATCAGGGATATTTTAGGTCCAGGAAATTGCAACCTCTAAAAGTAATATCCGACTGCTAAAATTTCATTACGATTTTTTTTTAATTATTTCAATGTAATTTAAGTCACTGCAATTCATTTCAATGCGTAAATCCGGGTAGGCCAATTAGGGCAAATTTAGGTTTCGGTATCTGTAACTTCTACAAGTAAAAGAAAAACGATCTGAAACTATAATCTCCTTTAATATCTTTTAATTCAATTTAAACTAATCTATCTTAACTAATTTAATGCGTAGATCCGGGTAAACCAAATTAGAGTCCCCAAAAGTCGCGTTTAGTACTATTTGGAGTAGTTAAAACGAAAAAAGGGGCCAACAAAACATAAGTTAACAATCAAGGATAAAGCAAAATTCAAAATATTTCACAATTAATAGTAAAACAGAATATATTAGGATAATTAAGGTCTAGGCATTTGTAACATCCACAGGTAACAAAGGAAGTCTACACTTTAATATCATTTAACGTTAATTAACTTAATCTCCTTACTTAACCTATCCGGGAAGACAAATAAGAGACCGCGAATAGTCGCGATTAGCATTATTGCGATTCGGAAAAACCTTTTTCTGCTTCAGGGGTATTTTAGAGGTATTTTAGGCCTACCATCACGGGTGGTGGTCAAGTGGAACTGGTAATTAGAGAAGGTGGGGAAAACATACACACGGCAGACTACACAACAGAAAACCAACGGCAATGTTCAACACAATATCGGCCACGGCACAGGAAACAGTATTTACGGACAGACACAAACTGTGCGGAAGATCCCAGGAGATGGGAACTGTTTATTCACCTCTATAGCAGATCAAAACAAGTTTAGGGAAAAGAAGGAAGTACAATCCAGATTCGAAATCCATACCAGTGGTACAATAGTTGTAATTAGTGTGGTAAATATTAAGTCGTTAATTAGTCATTAGGGAACGAAGATAGGGGAGTCTGTTACCTTATGACAATAGATAGATCAGGAAAAAGAGCAATGTAAAACTTGATACCACAGCTATTAGGTTGAACGTCATAATCGTATAACGGACAGTTGAAGAAGCTTGGGATTAAATACTATGTAGTTTAATAGCTATTAGGAAACTAAGATAGGTGTAATCTGCAACCTTAGAACAATAGATAGAAGTGATATAAGACCAATGTGAAACTTTGCTATTAAAGTTATTAGGTTAAAATGCATAATCGCATAACGGTCTCGGTTACGTACTCATAACCCCATTGATGCGTAGCTTACTAATTACCCGGTGTTGCAGCAGCGGTGTCTTGCGGAATGCATTGCAGACATACTAACGTTGTGCAATACTCCACCCGATCCCACCCTATCCATTAAATCCCTACCCACCTACTGCCATGGGGTGGGACTGGCGTAATTCAGGATTGACCCTCGAGTCGGCTCCATGTCAGATGATGATGATGATGACTATAACGGTGGCGTTTAAATTTTAAACTGTATTTCTCCATGGGAGTATATCTCATCATATAAGATATAGAGATAAAAACAGAAGTTTATACATATGAATTTACATATTACTAATTTGAAAGGAACGTACCCTACCACAGATAAACATTTTATAAATGACAACTATAGTAATTAATTAAAATGATAAAACGGCAATGCATTCATAAGTGGGCAACCAGCAAGGTCATGTGTGCTATCATTACTGCTTAAAAATAATCAGTAATGACCAGCGGCAAGTTAAATTAGTTTTAAGGCAATTTTATGTACGAACAAAAGAAACCCACCAAAAGAAACTCAGAAAGAATACGATTAGTATAATTCAGGTTAATTTGATTGTACGTTCAAGACTTGGTAAGAGTCCTTCTTTTCCTGATTATATTTTTAAAAAATATAACGTTCATGAAGAGATAGTTAGTATTCTTTTATGTAAAAATCTATTTGATAATTGACACAGTTTGCAAATAAACTACGTGAACATGAACATGAACATGAATACCGAATTTATTGTGTTACCAGCGTAACAAAAATCAATAGCTATTAGCTCACTAATGACTGGGCAACCAAACATACAGCAAAACATTGCTAGTATGAAAAGTCACCAATTTTAACATACTAGCGATGCTGTAGAATACTTTTAATTATTCTGAATGCTGCCCTAAACATTTTGAAATAACAGTATTCAAGATTCTTTTCCTTCTGGGATGAAAAATGTAATTCTCTAGTCGCGGTTGCCAAATGTCCCACACTTGCCCAGTTAGGTCATATCGAAATATTGAAATTGCTTGAATTTCATATCAGCTAATGTTTTGAAACGGCGTCTACAAAAATAAAGTAGTCACAAATAAAACCATGACTGTATAACATTACTCACGTCCATGAAATTGGGAAGGCGCTGAACTAAAGATGGATTGTATTTTTGAAGTATTACAGACTCATAATAAGTTTCATTAGAAGAAACGCATCTTATGATGCATCTAATATAATGAAAAATATTTAACTATTATGTATAAATATTGCAATTAGGAAAGCTCAGTAAAATACAACATTCTTTCAAGACTTTTGGTAAATAAATAATAAAGAGCAATTTTTAGCCGAACAGGAAACACAAGCAAATCTACGGAATAACTGGTTTTAGAAGAAAACTTCATCTGTATCTGATAGTAATATGGAAATCATTGACGAAGACACAATGTATGTAGATAATCAAATCGGGGAAAATCATGTGCTACTTGAGACCGATCGTAGAGATATTAAAAAAGAAAATCGAAAGCAAACCTACAGGTATTAAATGAAATATTAAAGACCAAGAGGCAGATTTGACTACAAATACCACAGATAAAGAGAAGTTACAAATACATTTGAATCAAACAAACTTGAATCTGAGTTCAGATAAATATACGGCGCTCTTCGCTGTGAGTAGCTTACTAGCAGAAATGAAAAGACTACAAACACTGGCATACGCTCGTTACAAATACTGAAAATATAGAACGAATGAAATCGAGGGGCGCAAGAGGAGCGTTATCTACGATCGAAGGTGACAGATTACTTCCAATAATTCGCAGTTGTATGAAAGGTAACCTCGATACCGCAAGGCAAAAAAGGAATAAAAAATATTAACGATTTTTGATGCATACTTGTGATAGGTATTATGATTATCCTATAGTAAACATGCTAACAAAGACCCTGGTTTATGACGTAGTTGAAGTGTGGTGAAGAATCATAGGGGTTACATTATATATTGTCATAATTCAGGGGTTGCTTTCAGTAAATTCGATGAAGAAAAGCAAATTCTATTCTGATTTGCATATAAGTTCTTATACTTTTTATTAATTTTAGCTTCAAAAACCGGATACAGGTCACGGTTTTTGAGTTTACTGTTCATTTTGTACCGCTCACTGTTTATTTTTCATTGTGCAATTTTTAAAGTAAAGTTCACAACATCACAGGATCGTCCTGAATATGGATACCGTATTGTAAATGAACTATACTTATCAATTCCAGTTTTACCTCCTTATCTTCATTATTAGATGATTTATTTTGCTGAACACTTACGGGAACCCTTTATTAACAAAATATTTAGTTAACTTAAGTAGTGATTTAAGCAACTAATTTGAGAACGTCTAATGAAATTAGCCTTTCATTACTGACTTGGGGAGAAGCAGTTCTTAAGTGGTTTACATCAGCTAAAGGTAACTTTGAATAGTTCAAGTAGTGTACTTGGTTCGTAATCAAGATAGGAACTTAGTTAGGTATTAGGTTTTCTAGATATATTAGTGTTAAGGGGTTGCAACAAGTATTGTCACTATTAGGAGAGTTATTGAAGATAATGGATAATCGGATATTTTGGTTTCCTTCCTGAAAGATTCAAAATGACTAAAATTTCGCTAAAACCTTATTTTACATAAAATGTCTTAACTATATTCTAATTTCATAGCTGCTGTAGTGATATCGACACGCAATGGTGAGTATCTTTATTCTAATCACACAGTATATTATTGTGTTCAACTATTGACTATTTTAAATTTTTAATCACAATATACAAAAAAATCCTTCTCTCCCTTCAGCATAATATTTCGTTTAGGTAGTGTTAACGTGTTTCCATTACTTGCTATGTAAAGCAAATATTTAGAATCCACCCAAAGCTAATTTACAGCAGTGAATTAAAATCATGACCATGTCCAACACACTCACCCTCCACAAACAGGAAGAACCCCTTGGGATTTTTGACAAGTAGGGAAAGCGCTGAGCGTGTCATGTCTGCCAGAGACGGATCTCCCGTTGGTCCAGGATCCCGGTCCACCTCGAAGTCCATATGGGAGTAGGAAAATAAGCCTGAGGACAAACATACATTGATTATTATCGTACTGTGATGGATAGGTATTACGTAGGGAGTACGTCCATTTGTGCATGATTTATGGTTTGGTTGCGGTACTTTTACGGCAACAAAATTCCGTATTGCAGTTTGCTGCTTTCCCACCGATCTACGATAGCGCTGCAGTTGTTTATGCAGAAATTGAGTTTCGTTAATGATTTAATTATACGCAGTTTATTGTCGCGTGCTATTGTTACGAGTATAATAAGATTAAAATTGCAATTGTACATTTACGTGTTTAAATACTCAAATTGCGGCTGCTGCAGTTGTATCGCATTAAACTGGAAACTTTATTAACAGTAATGTCTATGGCTCTATTATGTTCTTTTAATTGTGTCATATAGGTACAATGAAATGTACAAACGTTATTTACGTTTAGAACACTATATCATACATAAAACATTTTATAAAGAACAGACAGTTATGTATAACTGTATAACTAAAACTCACATATCTAATTCATACTACTCTCAATAAGTATTTAAATATACCACAGTTTCTCCGTGTATCAGCCGGTATAATACATGAATGTTTAGTTACCGTGGATTTCAGATTGTACAATAGATGATTCGATATGTTTGTGATTATATTTAAAGTACCTATAGCGGTTTGTTGCATAGATATATCTTATAATTAGATTTCAGAGGAATAAATAGATCGTCATAAAATTATCTACATAGCTAATAATAGTTATTTATGATATAAGTGCTAAAAGTGACATTTTATTTTGTGAGAAGGCAAGTTTGGGACACGACGCCGAAGGCACGTATATCATACACTATTTTTTCTACAAACACCATTAAAAGTACAAATCAAATGCATTTCTTACGTTATTAAATTTATAAAATATCGTTTTGAAACCCAATTATTCATGAAGTTTATTGTTGCTAAGGTAATGAAAATTCGATCGTTTTTTGACAAGTAACTTCAAATCTCGTGACGGCGCTGAAGAAAATTTTTTGTTTGCAAGTAAAACACTATTCGCTTCCGATTACTTATTCTAACTGTAGTTTCTCTAATTGTACATTTAATTAAGTAAATAAATATTCCTCATTTACTGTTAGCACTAGTCCTAAAAGTAAATTACTTTTAGCACCAGTGCCATAAAATCACATTTTAGACACTGACAGCATGCGTTAAAAATTAAACTTTTACTGACGTTTGTAGAAAAGATATTTGTGTACATGTAATGACAAAGTCTATAAGCTACCAATTTTAAGAGTTCAGAAGGAATTATTACCTTTACTTTCTATGCTGAAAAGTATTTCGCCCAATGTCAGAAAATTAAAATAAACTCAATTTTATAGACGAACTAAATACCGAATGCAAAAATTACATTATTTGTGAAACAATTTATAAAAATCGATTCTGCGGCATCAACAAAAACAGTTGCTAGTATGCCATGTACGCGGCAGCCCTTTAAGTTTTTAGCAAAACTAGGAAAAAAAAAATGTATTTAAATCAAGCTGTGTTATGGCTTTTCAAGATATTCTCCTTCAAGATTTATACGCTTTTGCATGCGCTCAAACCAATTATCGAAACATTTTTTCCACTCCGAAGTTGATATCGCAAAACATTTTTTGAACGCTACAACAGCTTCTTGAGGCGATGAAAATCGCTATCCGGGCATTTTTTTGTTTGACATTCGGGAACACTAAGAAGTCGATAGGCGAAAAATCAATTTTTTGACGTGCCTTGTGAGAACTGGCATTATCATGATGAAGAATGATGCGACGTTTTCAGTCGTTTTTCCTGATGTCGTCGATGACTTCTGGCAAACAAATTGTTGTATACCATTCAGTGTTAACTGTTCTTCGATCCTCTAAAGGAATGGTTGTGAAATGTCCAGTACAACCGAAAAAACAAGCGATCAATTTTTTGGAAGTGCTTCGTGAACGAACAACTTTTGTGGGATTCGGTTCATTTGGAACACCCAAACAGTGGATTGTTGATTAGTTTCCGGTACAAAGGAATATATCCAAGTTTCGTCACCTGTTACGATGTTGTATACGGATTTTATAGTTCCTCGTCGAATTTTTTGCTTATTTCCTTACACCAAATAACACGAGCCTTCTTTTTTAGCTTTGGTTAAATTATGTGGAATCTATCGGGAATAGATCCTTTTCACAGCTAAATGATCATGCAAAATCGAATGTACTGCAGTCTTCGATATGCCTAAGGAAGCCACTATCTCACTGTATGTCACATGCCGATTTTGTTCAATCATGTTGCGCATAGCATCGATGTTTTATAGAATTACAACCGATCTTGGTCGACCTTCAGGAAATTCTTCACTGACGGAGGCACGACCACGACGAAGTTTTGAAACCAATTCTAAATAGTCTTTTCTGATGGTAATTTATTATCAAAAGTTTTACGAAGCGATTCTATGCATTGTTGTTGAGCTAGGTCTTTACTAAAATTGTAAAAAATCACCCAACCTTCACGTGAAATTTCCCTTTTTTCACAAAATTGCTTTTTTAAACGATCGCTGTAAACAAACTACTCAGTCAATATCTAAGCTGCCACTGTTTTCACTATAACAAATGTCAAATTTTACGAAAACAGTAATGACACATCTCAATAGCGCCACCTAGTGGTCGTTCGTCAAAATTTAAAGACTGCCCTCGTATAAGTCATCTTGGAAAAATACCAAAATGATTAAGGTTTCCACTTCTTTAAATGCCAAATACGGCAACGTCAACATCAGAATACAAACTATTAGAAATGGTTGCTGTTTGGCATTAGACTATAAATAACCACATTTCTAACGTTACCTTACAATTTTTTATTTTCTGTCCATACGATACAGAATTTACTAGTAGCGGCACGTCAATAGGTTGCGGGCCTGAGAGAGCGCAAGATTAGCTTCTCAAAGAAATTTTCAAGACCGATTCAAATTCTATTCTTGGATGGATATTTTAGATTATTTCAAATAATAAATTACAGAATTAATACTTTTTAAAAGGTAATTAATTAAAAAAACAGTAGACTGATTTCTTCTCAAATCAACGGAAGGGTTCTTTAACACATCACATTTTTATATAACGATTATACCTCGGTGGATAATTATCCCCCGAGGGATTTCTTCTAAGAGCACCTTCTCTGAAGAAGTGCAAGACACTTCCGACCGTTCGCAATTCAACAGTATTTTTATGTACATTAATTTACCTACACCCCGCAGGCGTAGAAGAGAAAGTCACCTCGTAATTTCTCTAGAGCCAAACGTGTGTGAATGTATGTGTGTGAAAAAGAGAGAAAATGAAGGAGATTACTGGAACTGAAAATATTTATAAATAGTTATTAATATTTTTTGAAAATATATGTTGAGACACTATAGATGTCAAACTGCTGTGGTGTAGCACTGATTCTATCGTGTAGAGATAATAAGTTGTATTTTAACATAAATAAATGGAAAGCGATAATACATATGCTGACAAGAAAAATGTATACTGTATTAATCAAATCATGCTGCAAAACATAGTTTCTAGAATGTGGAAGATGTACATACATACAACAGGCCTGAAGATATTTCGCATTATAAATTTAATGTTAACAAATTTATGAGTGGACTTTTCATTAGTTTCTCGTAGTTTATGTTGCAAATATTTAAACATTGAATCTCCGATTGTTTAAACCTTTTATTTTGTAAATACAGTAGCTAACTGGAATAACAGATAATGTTACCTATTGTTATTACTTTCGCAAAGAACGGGCCGGACGTATACGATTACATAGGAAAAACATTTATAGTAATATCGACTCAGGATTATGTTATCTATTTTTTTCTTGGGATTGTTTTCACTTTTGAGCCATAACCGTGTTTGCCTGTGTTTTGTTTATACTTTCAAGCTCTTGGGCTATCGGCTCTCTCTCTCTCTCTCTCTCTCTCTCTCATAAGTTAACAACCTACAGGCTAGTTGGCAGCACCTAGCGCACTTCAATTCTAACTCTTTGTAATGGCCGACGTAAAAAAGAGACGTGCTCTTAAAAAAGGACAAACTTAAGAGTTTACAAGAGGTAATTAATTGCCAAGAGTAAGACAGAAGAATGTAGCGGCACAATTATACATTTCGCATCCAGTTCAGAGTCAAATTAAAAAAAACAAGTGTTGAAATAGAATTTTGATCCATGTTCGTAAACATGGTGCACTTGTAGATGGTCCGTGGATGCGCTAGAAAGCGAATAAGTTGCGAAGAAACTAAAACGGACAAGAAGATTTTGTTGCAACCGAGGATGGTTTCACCGTCTATTATTATCAATCGATTGTTGTTATAAAATACCCCGAATCCCGATGTGATCACATTAAACGGTGAATCCTCTGTGGAAAGCAACAAAAAGATTAAAACAGCCAAGAGAACATATACCACCCATAAGAATACCAAACGATGGCTGACTAGAACAGACAAAGAAAGGGCTGAATCTTTTGCTGATTATCTAGAAAATGTGCTTGAACCGCTACCAAAGATCGACGAGGACGAGGATGAAGAAATTCACAGATTCCTAGAAGAGCCTGAAAAACCTAGCGAACCTGTACCTACAGCAACGTCAACAGAAGTAAAAGATGTAATCCTGAATGACCTATGCTAAAAAAGGCACCCAGTTACAATTTGATCACGGGCAAAGTAATTCAGGAACTTCCTTGCGAGGGTATAATTATGCTAACACAGCTTCTAAACGCTGTCTTCAGATTAAAACATTTTCCAGTCCAGTGGAAGAAAGCAGAAATAATATTAATTAAAAACCCAGGCACACTACCACATGATACTTCATCCTATCGGCCGATTAGTTTGTTGCCCGCCTTATCTAAAATTGCTAAAAAAGTGTTAGCCAAAATGTTAAATAAGGTAGTAGCAAAGAGAAACCTGATATCCGATCCCCAATTCGGGTTTAGAGGGCAACATTCTACAATTGAACAGGTACATCGTGTAGTCGACACCATTAATAAAACATTTGAAAATAGAAATTACTGTGCCACAGTATTCCTAGACATCAGCCAAGCATTTGATCGAGTTTGGCACCAGGGACTTCTCTATAAGCTCAGAAGAAACTTCCAGAAAAAGTGTACATCATCCTTAAATCATATCTACGTGAGAGGTACTTCCGAGTGAGATATGAAAATGAACAAACAGCACTACACCCAATAACGTCTGGCGTGCCGCAGGGTAGTATTCTGGATCCTTTATTGTACCTCTTATTCACTGCTGATCTCCCAAACAGCGATAATGTGATCAGAACCACATTTTCAGACGATACTTCCATTTTAACTGCTCAGACAAATCCGATTGAGGCAAGTAACATACTACTACACAGTATTAATGGAACTGATAAATTTATCCCGAAGTGAAGGATCAAAGTAAACGACCCTATGTCCAACCACATCATCTTTACTAAATTTCGAGAAGACTCACTACAAATAATGACAGGAAACCAGACCATACCTACCACAGACGGCGTCAAATATCTCGGTATACATCTAGATATGGGATTGACTTGGCGAACATATATCTGGAAAAAATGTAAACAACTAGGTACTGAATCCCGAAAACATTATTGGCTGCCGGGAAGACACTCTCAATTTTCACTTCGAAACAAATTGCTTGCATACAATGTCATCTTCAGGCCAGTATGGACGTAGGGGTTGCAGCTTCCGGGGACAGCATCGAAATGAAACATCGCGCATCATCAAACGATTCCTATCTAAAGCGCTGTGCGCCCTTACGGACGCCCCGTGGTTTGTGACGAATAAAACCATCTACAATGATGTGCAAGGGCCCGCAGTGAGTGAAACGATTTTGTAGTGCAGCATAAAATACATTCAACGACTGGAGAATCATGCAAATGTGCTGGCAATAAATTTACTTGATAACGGTGAGCAGACAAAGAGACTAAAGCGTAAAATGCCATTCGAGCTTTTACAAACACAATTGTATTAATTTTAATATAGGCATACTGTGCACTGGAACTCATCTCTTTATCATGTCAATGTTGTCAATTCACTCAAATGTTTATTGTTAAAATTATAACAGATTGCATTGTAAACCTCTGAACAAAAATGAAACTTTGCAGGATATGTGGCCGGCTA
Source organism: Limonius californicus (assembly GCA_014611495.1). Lineage (NCBI taxonomy): Eukaryota > Metazoa > Arthropoda > Insecta > Coleoptera > Elateridae > Limonius > Limonius californicus. The sequence continues at coordinate 17,818 of JABXWE010038542.1, forward strand.
TACAAATAAAAGATGATCAAACACTATTATATATGGAGACCATGGCTGAGCAGCAGAGCAAGAGAACGACCCCTTACAAGATGATATGATGACACCAAGGAACGGCAGGACTATCATCGCTTAGAATCGCAAACGACCGGGCCAGATAGAGACCAGTGAGAGAGGCCTATGTCAAAAACGGACTATCTCTCTCTCTCCTATGCCTGTATCTATCCACTGCTGGACGTAGGCTTCCTTCAAACTGATCCATGTGCGTCTTTCCTTTGCTGTTTAGAACTACTTATTTTCTGCAATCCGTCTGACGTCATCAAGCTATCTATTTTGAGGTCTTCCAACACTTTGTTTAGTTGTTCTTACCTCCAGTGCCTTAATTTATGGGTTCATTTCTTGGTGGATTGTCTGACTACGTGTCCTACCAACTCCATTTAGTTTTACCCTTTCGTTATATCACATTTTTGACTTGTGTTCGTCGTCTAATTTCCTCGTTTGTTAGTTTAAAATTGACTAACGATGGCTAAAGAAAGGAGAGAGAATTTAAAGTAGTCTTTGATGGACACACATCGTATGAACAAACAAGAACTCAAAAATGTAATTTAGTAAAAAAAGATATGGTATAAATATATTGAAGTTAATGTCCAAAATTTCAGTAATTGCGAAATAACTCTCAATGAAATTTAGAATATTCAAGTAGAAAGAAAGTGTAAGGCAGCAAAATAGCTTTCTAAAATATTTGCAAGTGAAAAAAAAGTTTATTCATGTTTTTTTCTCTGATTTCTGTTGCTTCCGCTTAAAAACAGATTAGATATTAAAAAAAATTAGAGTAAACGTGATATGGCGTAGGGAAAATGAATGGAATCAAACCATCTGCTAAGTGGATTGCTATACGAAATTAAGGCCTATTTCTTTTAATAATTGTAAAATTTTAAAATTTAGCAGTTTATTCATATGTTATACAATTGCTTCTGTTTCAAATTGCTTAGTGGCAAAAAAGTATTTATTAATTCGGGTACTGTTTGAATTTAATTTTATTCTAATACTGAATGTTTTCAAAGTTTGTACAGTTCGTATTCACTAAAATTTAGAATGACATACAAAGCTTTGAATGTGGTAGTAGACCTAATTATACACGTGATGCCTGCAGGGAAGCTTTCTGAATGACCCTTGTTACGTGGCAGCTTCCTAATTAAGATGGAGTTTTTTGAATATGGTGTAGCCAACGCAATTGTTATATAACCACTCTTTGATAACATGCTTGTTTATATTACATTTTAAACCTTTTGCAACTTTTCAAGTTTCTTTTACATCCATTACATAAAAAGGTCTTATTTATTGAAGTCTCAAAAAAATATTATTAAAAGCAAACACATTTTTCCTCGTTGATAGTAGGATTCCACACGCCAACTTTTAATAAAAGCAAATTATTTTTAGGTTATATTAATCACTGCATAGCATGATAAAATAAATTTTTCTGGTTCTTCCGAACGCTACTGCTTGTTCCCTGTCTGGAGTTTATTTATCATTTTCTCCCTTCATTTGATGTAAGTTATTGCTAATGCTTTTAAAATCATTTCTTTTATCATGCAGCCTACACTGATACATTTTAATCACTTTACATCAGTATAATATAAACGTGTCTAGACGAACATAGAAAATAAACTGAATGAATTATTCTTCGTTGTGTGCATGTAATCACGTTAGTCCTAAACAAACTACATAGTGTGTAATATAATTTCAAGTGTAGCACTTGATGATGGAAGTAAATATGCTGATCTGTTCGTTTATCTTTCTACGCAGGAACGTGTTTGAGTGCTTTAAAGTAAAATTAGAAATGTTGAATTTTGTGCGGTTATTGTAAATTCCAGTTACATGTATTTGTGTATATTCCCAAAAAAATATATATTTATTCAGCAGATATGCTTCTGTCGCAAAAGAACATTAAATTTATTTAAGTTTAGTGCATTTTAACGTGAGATTTTTAGTAGAAGTGCTGGTATGGCTGTTTATGTGGTAAATTATGCTTCTATGCAAAGGACTATGCAAAAAATACCTTATATTTCGATTTCGTTGGTGTAGATTCTAGGTGGTGGATTGCGATCTGTATCTAGTTATATAGTGGATTTTAGAAATTGTGTTTCATATTTATGCCAGTTCAAATTAACACCTAAACTTAGCGTACAATTCAATTTAAATATTGATGTCGATAATTTACTAGATATATTCCGACTGATAGTCTACAATATATTCTTTGAGGCTTTCGCGGTTTCTCGAACTGTCAATATTACAATTTACTTTCGGCTTAGACCGCGTCGTCATTTGGGAACTACGCCCAGCATTATCAGGTAAGGACCGACCTGTAGCTTGTCTGACTGTACAAGCATTTGCTCTAGAAGTTTGAGCCATATTTGTTCGTAGGCCCTGCCTGCC
>JABXWE010038543.1:0-15672 GCA_014611495.1 Limonius californicus
CTGTGGTCACAGCATGCTTGAGTTGTCTGTATAGTTGGTTGCCTACACAATAGGCGAATTTGACGCGTTTCTTTTAAAAGTATATATAGGCTATGTATACTAAAAAGAAAAATTCCCTGTATATTTGTCAGACCTCGTATATATGCGCATTGCGCTGTTTCCTTTTTGGCCTAAATCAATTCAAAAACATATTTTAAATAATTTATTTATTTTCTTTAGAATAGGAAGGAATGGAGAGTAATTCCTATCTATTGCATGCGGTGTGCTATGGTTGTTAGGTATTGTGTGATTTGTTAGCAGATAGGAGGTTGTGATTGAAAATCTTGATCCTCATTGGTAAGAGGAAATAGCTATTTGTGTATTAAGAGCGCAAAATGATATATTGTCGATTGAAAGAGACAGTTGCCGCGCGACGAAGGAGCGCGGCAATCTCTTGAAATCGACAATGAATTTGCGCTCGAATTACACACAAGATTTTTTCTACAATCGAGAGTTCACATATTTCCAAAAATTTATTTAATTTGAGGAATGAAAATTAAAAGTACAGTTCTTACAATTTTTTATGACAATTCCAGACGATGAAGAAAGACTAGATGAGTTTGAAATTGTATGTTCCGCCATTGTTACTGATTCAACAATTTGCACTTTAGATGATTCACCTTTACCCAAGATTTTCTGTGCCGTTTCAATTTTATTATTAATGCTTTCTTCAATGTATCCCTCGGCTGTAGAAGAACTTTTCCAACCTCCATGACGTTTCAGTTGGATGATATCACCTCCTCCATTAATTAGAAGAGTAGCTGACGTGCGACGAAAACTGTGACCTGTATATAATTTATAATCTGATAAATTCAAATACTGGGCGATTTCACAGGGTATTTTTCCAATTATATTCATTCCCACCACTTGTTTAGAGCATTTTCCGTTACAATATCGTAGAAATAGACGATATGGGGTGTCGTAATCTGATGGTCTCAACGCAACATACCTTCTGTAGAATGATAAAAAATCAAGTTCTTCACTATTAGTAACAGTAAAGACACGACTTTTTCTTGTTTTTGAGTCAGGAATTTTTACTATTAATAGCGAATCTTTGTCTTCAATGTCTTCTATGGTCATTTTCACAAGTTCATCTCGTCTACATGCACCGAAAACTCCCATAATTAATACTACCTGTCAATAAAATAGCTTATTAATATTTACAGAGTAATGAGTAGTGTTATTTACCTTTTGCATTAAAAATATTTCATCTGGCGCTTCATAGAGGAATTTGAACAATTCTTCTTTGGTGAAAGTTCTTGATTTTTTTGGTTTGTATCCTACAGATTGGCGTTTTAGGTATGCGATTAACTTCGTATATTGGCTGATGTCAATATTGTTTCTTACAGTTAATACAGATCGTAGCATTGAGTACACCGACCAAAGTGTAGCAGAATTCATAGTTTTAGCTTTTTCGCTAAAGTAAGCCATCATTACGTTTTCAGTGTACCTTCTAACTTTCCTTGAATTACACCATGTGATGAAGAGTTCGTACTGCTTTTCATACTTCCCCCGCGACTTTTCTGGCAATAGGTTTAAAGTCGCGACTTTGGCGGCGCTTGCAATTTCAGGTGGTGTACATGAAAAATCACTACAATCATTTTCTTCTTCCATTTTTGCTGCTTCACGCTCACATACGATTATTATTTAGGAAATTTTTCACTCAAATGGAAGATGTCATTTACTTGTTGACATTGGATACTCTGAGCAATGCATATTTGATTTATAGTTAATAATTGGGAGAGCGAGCGTTTTTTTTATTTAGTCGCTTATAAGCGACAAAGTGACATTCATCGAAAAAGATGACGTTTGCGTTGTCAAATACGAGCGCAAATGCCTACTTTGGATATCGATTGTAGAAAAAATAAAATTTTTTGTTGATTAGTTACGAGAAAATTGGAGAAATAAAGAGGGGTGTTTTTACGTACCTGGGATAAAAGTCTTAGAATGAGATAGTTGTTAATGAATTTTAGTACATCGAATATTGTAATAGTTATTGACATTAGAGTGCGGAAAAGTTGATTTTATAACGCGACAGCTCGTTTGGGGAACGAGCCCGAAGGGCGAGTTCCCCATTAGCTGGAGCGTTGTAAAATCATTTATGCACGAAATTTGTATAACATTTTTTGGCCGACTATTTAAGAAAAAAACAGATTTAGAATATTTTTTTAATGTTGGTAACAAACTTTGACATTTTGACTAATTCAAATTTGTTTCATGTTGATTTCTTTGAATTTCTTGTAGATGGCGCTATACTTTTATAATAAATAATAACAACATTTTACGCTTCTATTTTCTACATTATCGTGTCAAATATGGTGTAAAGTAGCGTTTTCTAAATTAGATTTTATTGTCCTATGCTTAATTTATTTTTTAAGCGTCCCTGAAAGGCTAAAATTTACTGGTTACTTTACCGCATACTAGCCGTACTTTGCAACATTGTGGGTAAAAATCTTGTTTCACATGACGTATACATGATGTCAAAGCTAGCTTTACAATTCAGGAGGGCAAAAAAGCTTTTTTCTAAGCTAGTGAATAAATTTTTAAGGAACAATGGATATATTTTTCAATTTGTTTTTAAACAAGAACAATCACTTGTAAAAATTTAACTACGATTTATGTCCTGGAGAAGTTAGAAGTAGAGAGAGTTCCAGTCGGAGCCGAGTTGGAAGTTTGAACAGCTCTGCAGTTGGTAGGAGTGTTTTGGGCGTGATTGCTGGGATTTACTGAAGAAAGAGGTCAGTGATCTATCTTTGTGACAACGAACAATGTGGGTGATACATTAAACTAAAGTTCTGCCCATAATAGAGAAGATTTAATTGTATTTTTTTTTATACTCCTATATATTTTTAGTTAGTAATCATAAAATTCTGTAAAATCAGAGGGCATACATGTAATGGATTGTAGATTATGACTACCTTTATAGTTACCATCGAACATTTATTATGTTGTCTAAATTAAACGGTGTCATAGTGTGTTTCAAGTCCTTGATACAGTATTTTACCGTGAGTTCCATATAGTCGTGGTATAGAATGTGAGTTACCTTCACTAATTTTAATACGTTATTTTATCTTGGAATTAAGTCAGTTAAATATAACAGTAATTTCTTTCTTTGGTTGCTCAACGTATTAAAGTTGTAGGGTTTCACAACAATATACATAAAATAGAACAACTATTAGAAAAGCGGCGTAGGTGTATAATAATCGTCTTGTTGTTAACAGTTATTAGATAAGTCTTTTTGAGGCATGAAATCTGAAATCTCCAAAACATCCAAAACAGATCTCAGAATCGAACTTAGGTTGGTGTGGAAGGTTTGCACATGCAACAGTTCTATCGAATATTTATTATACATATGTATTTACGTTTTATAATTGTTAGAACATAGAAATCTAAAAGTTTCTTTCCAGAATTTTGAAAATAAATATGCGGATTGCTTCCAACAGAAAATTCCCAGTAAAAGCAAGAAAGGACATAAGTAATACTTCTGGAAGAACGCCACTGCATAAAAAGGCACACCAAATGATTTAATTGAAGCCTTGCTATACATTTTTTTTATTCTAAGGTGTTACATTACAACTACCTTAAAAGACTAACCAGCAATTTTGATCTAACTTAAATTAACTAAATGGTTATGCTGAGAATTCACCCATTGGTGTCCTCACAGTTCTGTCTTGCAACACTGTTTTTGTGTGTTACCACTTCGCTTTTGCTCTGCTTTTTTCACTGATGCGTTCATGTCCGTTTACACTAGCTCACATGGTTTGGTTCTCTTAAGGCTTTTCACTAGATCTGTATTGTCGAGGGGTTGGATTACCTGGATGTTTATGTGGTGATAAAGCCTGATCTCATGCTTCTGGGCAAGGTCTTTTATTTCCTCCACCACGGTTTTTATCTCTAAATCCCTGTGGACATCATTGTTTCGAGCGTACCAGGGTGCATCTACGATATTCCTCAAATTTGTTTGATGTTAGTTTTGTTGACGCAGCTCTAAAGTTGACAACCGTATATCCATACTGGTTCTAAAACTTGATTGTACAGAAGTAATTTGTTATGTATTGAAAGTTGTGAGTTTCTTCCCAGTAGCCAATACATTTTCCTGTATTTTATATTTAGTTCTTCTCTGTTCTTTTTTATATGCTCTCTCCATCGTAGTTTCGCATTGCAAGATACTTAACTGTATTATCATGCGGCATGATGCTGTTGTTGAGTGTCACTGGCACGTAATCATCCTTCTTGTTCATGAAGTTAATATGCACTCACTTGCTTTCGTTTGGTTTTATTCTCCATCGTTTTGTCCATCTGTGCACCTGGTTTGTGGCTTGCTGTAATGTTTCTGCCGTTTCTTTAGTTCTTTTGCCTACCGCTAGTATTGCAGTGCCCCTTGCAAACGTGGCTTTTATTATCTTATTGGTTGACGGGAAGTCGTTGGTATACAATAGGAATGTATACTGCCTTGTGGTACCCCTGCCTTCATTTCGTATAAGTCGGAGTATTCCTCTTCTTGCGTGATCCTGAATAGTTTGCGATGTAAAACTTCAGAAGCTGAGCAATTTATTTAGGCAGATTTTTTTCTAGTGTATGATTTAGTCCTTGATGCCATACTCTATCAAAAGCCTGGGAAACATCTAAGAAGATTGCTGAGCAGACTTTGTTTTCCTCAAGACTTTTCTCTATGGTAGTTATTACCCTGCGAAACGTTAAACGAGAACATTTTTGAAAACTCATAATAAATATTATGGTACTCTATGAACACTAAAAAAGTGATCAAGTGTAATTAATTGAGTACTGTTACTGATATATGAATAAATGTTTCAATTTTCTTTAACTTACACCATATATTCAGCTTCCATAGTCTGTGCAGGCGAATACCGGAACTGAGGGTATATAACTGCAAGTCAAATTACTCTAAGCCCGCAATTTTGACCGTAAATTAATAAATATTTTAACCTTTACCGAGTTTTATTTATTAAGCCCATCTACTTATTATACATTACGAACCTGGTAATACATAAAAAATACTACAAAACACCACACATACCAAGGTCTGCAACGTTACAGTATCATGAATCATGTTTATTTTGCAATTTATATTGTAAAAATCGTGTGTAGTGTGCGGTTTGATAAAATGAATTGGTGCATTTTTCATTCCGTACCTAGTTATTTCTGTAATTTCAGTTTAGCAACCACTACTTGTTGGTTCAGTAATATTTATTTAATAAACGATATAAGTAGGTCGAATAGTTAAGATGAAATGTAATTTAATTTCTAAATTACATCGTTTTTCATAATTTGACAAAATCGAGTAAAATAAAATTTGACGTTTGCTCAACATTTTTTCGTCCCCCAGCAACAATAATGATCAAAGTAATTAGAGTTGTCTTGGAAGAATGCTCAAAAACAATTTCAAACTTGCTTGCACATTATGATTGATAAATAACAGTTATTTTAGATTTTTAAGTTTAAGTGAAAACGGACGCTAGAAGCAGAATTTTCAAAATGTCGTACTGGTCGTAATTTTGACAGTGGAAAGTTCTCTATAAGATAGTAAGTTAAATTACTTAAACAACATATCTCATTATTCAAAAAGTAGAATATTACTCTCTGAACGAAAACCTTTATTTTTCTACGGTGTACAAAAAGAATTAATTATCGCTTTTGGAACACAGCTCTTTCATTCTGCAATTGATAATTGCGGCGTTATAGACATCGTGTGTTTGTGATGTGGCTTCGTAAAGTATAAACAAATCAAAATCTTAATTGTGCACTATTTACTTCACTTTGAGAATTTTGACTCATCGCTAAAAAATACACAGTTTAACAAGGATGAATCCAAAGAAGATTTTGAAAGAAATTACCAAATTGCAATCTTCTCTGAGGGTTGTTTTCATGCTGTTCGTGTACCAAAGTAATGTGTTAGGGATGAAATACATTTTTTTCAAAATTCTTCTAACTACAGTTCTAGTAATACCCACATTTGTGCTTAGATCTTTTTGACTTACATGGGATTCTCATATACTGCCTTTAACACTGCTAGTTCGTATTCCATGTTCGTAACCATGCTGCGCCTACATCTTCTGGAATTAACAAATTTACCTTTCTATTTTAAAGAAGTTTCAAAGTGCGTAAATATTTTTTCTGGGTGATTGGATAGCGCCTGATATATAAATTGCGGGCTGCAGCCTCATTTCCGCGGTATCCACCAAAAATAAGCAACAAATTCGTTTTCTCGAAATTTTTATTTATATATCTTAATTAAAATTTAAGCAAATTAACAGCTCGCCTTCGAAATGTCATAAGTGTGCAGCATCACAATTTAAAAAATAATTTTGGTTGCCATATTATATCTATATCTTAACAAGTATCTTAAGGGATTGATAAACATAAATAATCTTTTATGATAATGTTCAAACTGATGTCCGTTCATTTCTGTGATTTTTCTCAAGTGGAACAATTACTTCGTGTTGGAAATTTTGAAGAATCTTTCAGCTTATTTGCTTTATTATTAAATAACCCTACAAGAAAAAATCTAGAAGTGTTGTATTAGGTGACCTAAGTGGCCACCCAATAGGTTCCCTCTTGCCGATCCACCTGTTGGGGGACATCCTGTCGAACTACGAATGCATAATGGGGAGGTGCTCCATACTGCTGGAAAAATATTTGATCGTCTGGTAGATCAAGATTTTGGTGATTGGGAATTGAGCAACTAAATCAGGAATGACATATAACTGAAGCAACTCCAGGCCGCGTTCTCCGTTTAGCGTTCCTTAAAAAAAATATGGTTCTTGAAATCTGTTACCCATTAAATCAGGGATGACATATAACTGAAGCAACTCCAGGTAGCGTTCTCCGTTTAGCGTTCCTTAAAAAAAATATGGTCCTTGAAATCTGTTTCCCATGCAATTTTTCCTACTGTACCTGTTCCAAAATCGTAATTCCTTGAAATGTTTTTAACTGTCACATGAGAATTTTCTTCAGCTTCTAATAGGATCTTTACCTCAAAGTCTTGAGGTATCTTGACTGATTTACCTTTAGGTAAATCCCTAACATGGCCAGACGCTCCGACCTCTTTTTATATTTTACTCACAACATATTGACTTGGAAGGCAGTCAGGGTGAGTTTGATTACATAAATTGCAGACAGTTCTTGAGTTCGAATTCGATATCCAAAACCAGTAAACCCAAATTTAACATATTTATCATAAAAATGTACAGAAATATTTACCAAACTATAATCTGATAATAATATCTTCTGGAGATTGGACTCTGTGCATACAATGCAATTTTACTTAGTGATAGGTGCTACAGAAGTTATAATGAATTTGTCAGAATTACTGGTGGCTACTAATACTTGCAGTTTTTTAAGAATTAACCACGTACCTTGTATCCCATCAATAATTAAGATGCGTCTAGTAGAAGGAAACTACTACAAATATTCATGGTGATTGACAACGTTTATTAATTATATACACAAACCTTTAAAATATACAGGGTGTTGCATTTGAAATAAGTAAGTTAAGATATTGAGTTAACATATGGACAAAAAATGCCAATTCAAAAATCTAAATTGATGTGTCCGAGCATTTTCCAACAGAAGCAATTTCCTTTATTTGATTGAATTTATTCCTTTTATCTTAAACTCACTGTATTTCATATACATTTCATTTCAGACATCGTTATATAAGTACACAACCTCACGGAAAAAATGAAATACCGATGTATGAGCTGAGCTTAATATATTTGAACTACAAAACAAACTAATACAATATAGACAGAAATGACATACACACCTACAAAGAATGAAAATCAAGAGGCTACCTAAAAGATACTACATTTACAGAGCAAAAGGAAGAAGATAGACCACGAGAACACACGAAACAGCAACGAAGTAGTAACGCAAAGGATCTGTTTCCAACAAGATGATGACCATGATGGTAATTGTATGTAGTAGTTAGGAGCTAATATATTGTGCATAGAACAAAATACTAATATTAGATATTAAATGGCTGTAGTTAAGTCGATAAGAATTGACTACAGAAAACAAAATGGGTGTTGTCATTTAAGCCATACAGTTTACAACGTGTACTAGATGTTTAATAGTTGTTGAAGTTGAATCGTTCAGCTGATGATTTCATCATCATCATCGTAGTTCAGCTGCTACAATTATGAATTACTCACGAACACAAAATATTTATTTACGAAACATCATCCTATAAGTTTATAAAATTTTTAGCACCTGTCCGCGTTTGAATTGCTTGATAAACAGTGATGAATTCTATAGAAGCTCTTTGAACATATTCTATAAATAAAGCACTATAGACTGTCTTAAGTGACCACTACATTGAAGTATTCACTTAGTATCTACAAAATAATGGTGTTTAATATAAAATAAGAGGTTGGTCGGATACATTAAAACATGCACCTTACGCATAATATACATAATTTCTTCCTACTCTTCTTCTACACAGGTAACGTTTTCCGATATTTTCTTAATAAAACAATGGCTAGGGTTGCTTACCTGATTAAAGAAAACTTGATTGAAACTTGGCGTTGTTACTTACGTTTCCTAAATAAGGAAAAGAAAATAAAAGCCAATTTTCCAGTCGACTACTTCCCCTTTAAACACATCATGAGTTCTGCATTGAAAGCTGAGGCAGTTAAATAAAAAATTAAACATTTTGCCTCTGTAGAAGAAAGTACCTCTTACGAAACAAAGTACATCATTACTTCTATTCTTTCTACACAATCTCTTTCCTAGTTTACTACATACGACTGAATGTGTACGTAGTACATGTAACAAATCACAACTATTAGTTTGCTAGTTAGAAATTGATATGGACGTTTATTTATCGAAAGTCGGTGACCCCATTGAGATCTCAGTTGAACTATCTCTTTAAAATCCCCTTAGTGATTGTGTTGTGATGAACAACTCAAGAGTAGCGTAGGAATCCTTCAGTAGCCGTTGAAGGGAGTACAAAATATCCTAGATTGGTACCATCACCAATCATATAGATCAACTACATAATATCATTGTTGATCAATCAACAGGCGTCTCAGATAGAAAATTAGATACACGTGCACATAGAACAACTACTGAGCACACAACACACTTTATTCGTGTCGTACAGTGTACAGTGATTCTAATTATTTGCTAAAATACAAACAAAGAAATATTATTATACGTCTGTCCGTTGGCACTGTCTAATTCCAACTAACTTTTTGAGGAATAGCCAAACATCCGTACACAATGGAATAAAACACGTGGTCAGTAAACCGTATATATTTTCACCTACTTATATGATAATAATAACAGTAATGATAATGAGATTACCTTGCATCAATACCTAAATAAAAACACCATATATATAAATCTATAATACATTTACCAACTAATTGCTTTTCCCGCACACTTTTAAACAGTTGTTATTATTTTCTTTGTTTTTTGTCATGTTTTATTATTCTGCCTATAGACTAATAGTTTGACTGCGATGTGTTTATTCTATTACTTCCTAAGTTCAAATGAGGTATTCATCATTGACATTCTTTTAGGTTTCGTTGCACTTGCCTTGTTAAATGTAATACTCCAGCTTTGCCTGAGGAAATATGGCAACTTGCAGATGAAAAATAATAATAACAAATGAAATTTTATAGATTTAGTGATATATGTATAAATAAATCTTTAAGAAACGAAATTTAATCACTGGTTTAACTTTATTTGACTCCACGAATTTGGACACGTGTTCGTACGAGAAGCAATTGAAAGGTTCCCGGACGACAGTATTAAAAATGTAAGTTTAATTTCGAAATTAATTTTTGCTACATCTAAGCAGACTCCTTGAAAGTTTAGGTATGCAACGAATCTGGAGTTTTTTCGCTACCTGCAGAACCCTCTAAAACCACGTTTTAGAAATGTAGTTTAGCAATTTATTAGCTTTCACCTGAATCTTTTTGATGGTCTCTCATCTTCGCGTCAAACAAGAAAAAATATTTAGGATCTAAATCAGCGAAGCGACTCATACATTATACTACTACTACTACAACTACTGTGTTTTCTAGTGTTACTGTAAATGCTACACCTACTGTAAATCCTACTATTGCAACTGTCAGTATTACAGTAACTGGTACTGTTACTGCTGTAAGAGTCACTAGTATTATAATAGGTACTACTACTAGTGACGCCGCTACTATTACTGTAACTGATACTACGACTGTAACTGCCATTGATTCTGCAACTGGTATTACTAATGTAACTGCTACCACGACAGTAAGTGTTCTTACTGCTCTAAGACGTACTACTAATGTATAAGTTATTACTACTATAACTACTAAGGAAGCAGCGTGCATGGTAACTGCGACTGTTGGTCAAACAGTATACAAAGTTAAGCAACGATACACGTGGTCAGGACTTGAATGGCTGACCTAAACTTACGCTAACATGCTGCCACCCCGGTGTCTCGGCGAGCACCTGAAGCAGTCGGTCATCCTCGGTTGGTGCGTTACGGCACTAATCAAACTAGGTTAAACCTGCCATCGGGCGTAGAACAACTTTTGTGTCTCCCCACAAACATTTTCTATACATAGCTTGTAACTGTAATTACTACTATTAGTGAAACTGGCACTATTACTGTAACGGCTACTATTACCGTAACTGCTACTACTACTGGAACTGCCACTACTACTGTAACTGCCACTACTCTTGTAACTGCTAGTGCTATAGTATGATTACTATCACTATTGTAAAATGTGCTACGACTCTCTTGTCTATAAACAGCTGAAAATCCAAAACTCACTAACGGCAGTAAGTAGTTGTAGAAGACAGTATTTTCTTCTCCTAATCCGGTATGACACAAAAGTGTGATTAGTATTTGTTAAAGATTAGTAAAGAGTAACCTTAAACCATGGTCGAATCTCATGAAAAATGTTATTTTCTAAACGTGTATGAGATTAATTCTAATTTTCTTAGTAAAAACAGGGGAACTGAATATGATACTGGAATAGTGGATAAACTACTTTAAATGGCATTTCTTTCCTTTCGCATGATACAAACTAAAAGCCGATTTGTTCATATGCAGATAAAAGGGAAATTTTTGAATTATAACATACTAGTAAATAATATAATATGTGGCGGCCGTGGGCTGAGGTTAGCACGTTAGACTTCTACGCCGAAGGTCTTGGGTTGAATTCCCATTACCGAAACAACAGATTTTTAACGGCCGTTCTCCCTCGCAAGGCAATGGCAAACCAGCCAGGTAATATGCCTAGTAAATCTTCTCTGGAGTAGTGTTTACACTTCCCGTGGTTCAGAGCCCACGTTAAGCTGTAGGTCCTCTATGTCTGTGACACTCTAAACACGCAACACAGGCATAGGAGGGAATATCGCTACGTCTAGTAAGAGATAAAGCACTTTAATAAGAAGTAAATAAAATTCGACAATGTGTCGTAGTAGAAAAAAAAGTGAAAGTATTAGTCAGTTTAGTAATGCTGTTTTTATGAAGTTACATTTTACAATCCTGAAATATTTGCGAAAACTTTGTATTTATTTTATTAAATGTTCATTATACCAGTTCAGCAATACTTGCTATTCATGGTATTGTTCACTGATCGGTGTCACGATAAGCCTCACTAATGAGAACCACTGGGCCTCTGTCACTAATTCTGACAGTTGGTAAGTGTTTGTCTTTAATAGTTAGTATTAGTTGATAGAGTTGTCTGGTGTCTGAGCACTACGCGCACTATAATTTTATAATAGGACTGTTCACCGTGGTGAATATTTTACTCACTGTCGCTCGTTAAAAGGTCTCTGGGTAGCTTTCTTTTAAGTCTTGTGTGAAATGATCTGGATCCCAGGCGATAGAAGACTGCACCACTGCATTTATCAAGGTTGCTGTAGAAACTTTTAGAGGTATTAGTAATGAATTCCTGTATAGTGGGAATATCTGTTTCTCTGTGGAGCTGGACATTTCTTACAAACCATTGTGCGTTAGTTATGGGAAAACTTTGTAAATTGTAAACATTTTATTTAAAAATATAGTTTGAAGGAATTTATTTTTCTTATATATATTTTATTTCTTAGGCTTCTGAAAACGTTTATAAATTTAACAGTTGCTTTATACAGGGCGACCCTAACCATATTGAAAACTTTGACCACGTATAACTCATGTTATTTAACACATAAATTAGTAGTAATATTTTTTAAAATTGCGCACCATTACAGGGATATCGCCCTCCAAAACTTTTTGTGCATAAATTCACTAAAATGTAAATAACTTTTTTGTTTCTTGTTCAATACTTCGTTGTTTTGGAAAGCTAACAGTGGATAAAATGCGACTCAGAAGTGAACATTTTGGTGAAAACATTTGGAAATTGAGTGTATGTATTTAAATTGTCATTTCTATTGGAAATTCAGTTACTTAGAGAGTATCAAGTAGCAGTATAATGTATAAGATATTAAACAAGCTTCTTGTATTACATGTTATATAAGTGCAAATTCAATTTTTGTGAACAGTACAACTAACAAAATAATGAACAGTGATTGTCAGGTTCTGCGAATATGAAGCAAATTTTAATGTGTATGTGTTTTGCATTTTTTAATCAGTTAAGTGTGAGCAGCAATGCAGGTAAGGGGATATGTAGAGCTTCCTGGTTTTAAACTGTGGAAATACAGTACGAAATACTGCGAGCGTTGGAAGTGGTTCTAAAAATCATGTCCTTATATCTAAGGATATGTCCATATATAACGATTTTAGTCCTTTTAGAATATATACTTTTCTATTGACTCTATTTTACCAACAATCAGAACAGAGTATATGTACTTATAATAAATCATATGCACGGAGAAGAAGTAGGAACTTTTCAAATTAAATATCTGCAATATTTGCTTGTGTTTAATTATATTTTTTATAATTAATAATGTAAAAACGTTAGTATCCACTTTTTAAAAAGTAATTTGACTAAGGACAAATTATGTGGCGGCATCATTGCGATGTGACAAGTATGTTAATCAGTATAAAGTCAACGGTGTGGAGAAAAATAAATCATATAAAAATTTTACAAGACAATTATATCCTGTTTTCTGAATTGTGTACAGGTAAGTCTTCTTTATAGAGACCTACATACAAAAATGTAGATAAAAATTACACAATACACCGTGATTGAAATTCGAGGGCTAACATGGGGATTTCGCTTATTGTAAGAGATAGAGTCGTTAAACGGAGGCAAAGTTTCTAAATTCAGTGCTAACCAAAATCGGCCGTATCTTCTTTATTTACGTTTTTTTTCGAAATTGGTAAAAACTCCTTAAACAACTATTTACGCTTTATTGAACAATAAACGTCTTTTACTTCTAGGATAATTCGTTTTTGCTTTTTTACGCCTAACTTTAGGATTTCTTATTTTTTATTGTGATCTTATATTACAACTAGTCTAAAAGAATAACCAGCAATTTTGATCTAACTTAAATTAACTAAATGGCTATGCTAAGAATTCACCCACGGGTGTCTTCTAAGTTCTATTTTGCAACACTTCTTTGTGTGTTAACATTTCACTTTGCTCTGCTTTTTTCACTGACACTTTCGCGTCTCTTTACATGAAATGGTTTGGTCCTCTTGAGCCTTCTCATTATTAGATCCCTGTGGATGTCACTGTTTCTAGCGTACCAGGGTGCATCTACGATACTCTTCAGTACTTTGTTCTGATAATTTACAATTTGGTTGATGTTAGTTTTGCTTGCGTAGCCTCAAAGTCCATTATTGTTTCTTTGAAGCATTAGCTTTTTTACTATTTCGTTCAAGTTCTATTAATCTCTAGGAGATTGACTTTAGTATTTTCTTGCTGCTCGAACTTTTTTTGTTTAAGTTTTGGCATTAGGCTTTGTAGTACCTGGTTTGTTGAAACTGTTTTCTGCGAAATGTCCTCCTTTTATTTGGTATTTGGTAGCGCTGGGAATGCCTTTGGGTCCCATTTACACAGTGTTTTATTTTCTGTCTTCCTTTCTTTTGCATTGTTTTGGTTAGTTGTGGTTGCTTCGTTTCTTATCTTTTTGAATCCCTTTGGCTACTTCGCATCCTCTGTGGACTTCGCTACAGTTGGCACATTTTGGTTTGCCGTTTTCATTCATTTTACATTCTTTTGTGTGGTGTTTTCCACCACCTTTCACGCATCTTGATTCTCCGTTGCAGAATCTTTGGGTGTACCATAAGTTTGGCATTTCTTGCATTGAAAAACTAGTTTTGATTTTTTTAAAGATTCTATTTCAACCTTCATGCCTAGTGTTTTATCTACTATATTTTTTAATGTCTTCGTCGTTTCTGAAACTTAGCATACATAGCGGGAGGGGTTTCCTCTCTTTTTTCTGCAGAATATTAACGGCTTCTATTATTTTATATCCTTGGCGATATAAATCTTCCACTATGTTTTCTGGAGCGCATGACGGGTGCAGCTTTCTCGCCATGACTTTTATGTTTCTTGTTCGTTTATTTCCGTTTGAGTGCCAGAAGTGTTTGTTTCATTTAGTAAGCTTGTTAGCGTCTATATTGTCTGGAGACTATGTTTATTTTTTCTTGCTTGGTATTCATCAAAACTGCTAGAAATGTAAACCTTTCTGTCTTTAGTTCGCGTTGTAATGCATCATAGTTTTTAATATGGGCCAAAGCAATTGGCAGTGGTTTCGGTATTTTTACTGTATTTTCATTTTGTGGCTGTTCAGCTTCTTGATGTTGTTGTTGTGACGTTTCTGGTAATGTAGTCATTTTTCTTTTTTTTTGTCACCCATTCCGTTTTTCTGACGAGTTCTTCTTCTATGTAATATTATTTTTTTGTTGGCGTTTTTGTTCAAACTATGAACTTAGGGCCAATTTCTGTTTATTTCCCTTATTTATTGCTGCTTGCATTTCTGCTAGTTGCTGATAGTAGGAAAACATTTTGTTGCAATTCAATTATTCCATTTTTTCTTCTTGGCATGCATTATATAAGGTAATTTCGTTTGGGGTTGCTAATTTAGTTTAAATGATTTCTTGCTCCCTGTAGTAAGCCAGGTGAAGCACGGTCGAACACATCCATATGCTTTGAAACTCAAACAACTACTAATATTTGTTATGAGCGCAATTTATGCTGTGCACACTGTTATAGGAAACATGTTTTTCCTGAATACATCGAAGTGCCGCACGTGTAGCTTAGCACTAATTTTATACGAAATACGAAAGAATTACACACAAACTAATAGAGGTTTCTTGGTTAAACATGTTTAATAGGCGCTCTTTACATGCTTCATGTCTTTATCATAAAATTCTACTTACCAAAACCCCGCCGTATCTGTATAATAAAATCAGATTTCGAACCGATGTACATAATCTAAATTTGAGATTCAGGGGCAATATAAGTATTCCTATGCATTATACTGAACTAGGTAAGCGAAGTTTCTCTTACCAAATAGCTCACAATTATAACAATTTACACTTGCATCTCAAGTCACTACCTCTGCCCAGGTTTCGATCTCAGCTCGGGAGATTACTTCTTGCTGTGCAAAATTCATAACGCAGTAGTTAATGAATTCTAAAATGGATTGATGTGCAGTTCTCCTCTTTCGCTGTGTATTGTCATACACTCATCGTTTTCATTTTCTTCCCCTTACCTACATCTT